>JAMJFZ010001230.1:3605000-3725000 GCA_026225945.1 Cricetomys ansorgei | reverse complement strand
TATTTTATCTTTAAGATTTTATAATTTTATCTTTAAACATTTTATCTTTAAAACCATTTTTGCTTTCTGGGATTACTTTGGCCATTAGTGATCTTTTGTAGGTTCTGTGAGTTCTTTCACTATATATTCTTGGTCTGTAAAATATGACATTGGGATTTTGCTTTGTATTGCATTGTATCTGTAGACTAATTTTGGTAATAGAGTCATTTCACTATATTGATTCTGCCTGTCACAGAGTATGGGAGGCCCTTCCATTATCTAGCCCCCTCCTTAAGAACCCTTTCCAATCCTAAAGACTTCATGTAGAGGTCTTTTACTTCTTTGGCTAGGTGTATTTTGATGAACTTAATTTTTGAAGCTATTATGAAAAATTGAACAGTTTCTTAAATTTTTATCTAAGAGTACTGGCATAAATGAAGAGTGGGTATACTATGACATTTAGAAAGAAGACCAATGAAGGATAGTATTAGGTGATGAGGAAGGGTAGAATGCAGGAAAATGGATATATGAGTCATGAATAAATTTAGAAAGGTTATTGTTATTGTTTAGAAAGGAAGCTGGAGATAGACTTCCAGGAACAATGAGATTTCAGTGGTGCCAGAATAAAGCTATATTCATTCACTTCAGAGAACTGCAGATGAAATGGATGGGGAGGAATTCCACAAAAAGCTCCATTAGAGAAAGAATACACTTTAAAATTCTGATAAATCCAGACAGGGTTAATAAATCACCTCTGAAGTATCTCTCAAATAAGAAGTTTACTTTAAAAAAAAAATCTCTCCCTCCTTCCCATTCCTGCAACCCTAAATAGATCAGCTTACCAAGCCAGGAGAACCAGTAGGTCCTCAAAAAAAGAAAACATGAAGCCAGTATCATTTCTTCATGACTGCAGCCCGCAGCAGGGCTGAAATTGGAGGTAGCAGAAGAAGCAGAAAGTGGATGTGCAAATATAAATCCTATAGGACACTGAGAATGCCAAACACTATTTTTTTGGTTTAATTACTAAACAGTGATTATAGGATTCTAATTACATACTCATGACAAGGAAAATCTTGGGCTTGACATCCAGCCCAGTGGGTTAGATCAATATCACTGAAATAACTTAAAAGCATTTTGGTAAACAAACTCATACATCTTTTATGATGCATTATTTCCTAGTATAATTTTGTTGATATACTGTTCACCAAACTTAAATTTTATGTAAGCGTAAAAAGATGACCAATGATGAATTTAATCGCATGTAGTTTTTTGTTGCGTGACAAACATTTTTTTTTATTCTCAATTAACTTTGTGATAAGTCAAGAACTGTGACTATTTAGTTTACAAATGTGTAATGCAAAACCAAGGGCACAAAATGAATGTGTTGACCTAATGAATCAGGTTGAAATTGAAGAGAAATTCACAAACACAAAGAAGCTTCTTTGAGTTGTTTTTTTTTTTTAGGAAAGTAAGTGCAAGAGACTCTCAAAACATTATAGGGTTTGCTGGTGTCAATCCTTATTGTTGAAGATACAGGACCTAGAGGATCTGAACTGTATCAGACCTGAAAGCTTCCTCTATGAGGAGTAACTTCCATGCTACAAGTAGGTGCCATGAAGCTTCCAAGAGAAGGAAGCAGCCAAGAGTCCTTCCCAGCTATGATGCTTATGACTATAACAACAATAAGCATGACATGATAACACTAAGTGTGCAATAGTGGCACACATATTTTAGAAACAACTAAGAAACAACAACTCTCTGATTAGACCTAAGGGCTATTCAACAAGAAGGAAAACATTTTTAGCACTGAAAACATAGCCAACTAGAAAGGACTGATGAAGTCATGGTCCCTGGAGGACAATCTGCAAGTAGCACCTTACTAAACCACCAAAGTTACTATCTGCATTATAGTATTTATCTTAATATTCATGGATAAGTGTAACTCTTAATCCTTATCAAAAACCTTCTCTTTGCAACAGATGGAGACCATTATTGAAAACCACAACCAATCACAATCCAGAGAACAAGCACCCAGAACCAACGGATGTATCTTTAACACAACTCCTATACCTAAGATCAGAAAACAAAAGCACAGAGAAAGCGGGGACAGAAAAATTGTAAGAGCAAAAGGAACAGGATATCAGCTATAAGATTGTGTCATCTAGAAATGTCAAGAAAGCTACACTCATGAAGTTCCCAAAACATGGCAGCTTATACAAGACTGAAACAGGAGCAAATCCAATAGTTATATTAACATGATAGGGCAAAATCTCATGGAACCTCAAACATAGACAAAGAGCTATAGAAATCTAAGGAAAGCTGAGAGCAGGATAAATATTCTTCCCCAGGGAACATTTCTACAATTGATGATCCATTTGGTCAAATCATACTAATACAAGAAACATTATAAATATATGACAATATATATGTATGTACACATATATGTATGTATATGTATGTATGTGTATATATATTACATATATAATATATATATTATCTGACAAGAGTAAAGAAAAAGAGAGAAAAAAAGAGAAAATTTGAGACAGGGAGCAATGGGAAGTGTTGGAGGAAGAAAAGGGATGGGTAAATGATGTAATTATATTTTTATTTTAAAAAATGTTAAAAAGCTAAAAATTAAAAATTAAGACAATTACATTTAAAAAATCAAAGAAATAATAGCACGAATCATATTGAAGTCAGGCAATATGAGCAACATAAAGATAGGAAATATAACCAAATAATCCTGAGAAAGAAATGTCTCAGAATACGCCTCAGAAATGAAAATTGTCAGACACTTAAGAAAGAACTGATACAATGAGAACATAGTCAGAGGTACACAGAGACCTGGAAAAGGGTAAGAAAATATGACAATAGTAATAGTAATATTAAAAGGAATCATGAGACAATAATAAATATAGATTGTGAAGAAGACAAAATATAATATTTGTAATATCTGAAACATGAAAGCAAACTAATGAAATAAAATTAGCACAAAACTAGAATGATAGCCTTTGTGGAAAAAAATGATTCAAAATGAAGATTCAGAGTATACACTGTGTATGCACATTGGATAAAGAAATGAAATTCTATACTCTGAAACATGTCATTACTATACTTTAAAAATATAGAAAATACTCATCTCTTTCCCAAGTATAAAGGCTAATGCTAAGCACTTAGTTTAAGTTACAATAGTTTACTGGTGATATACGCAAGAACAATTCAACTATGTATTTTCATCACATTTCTAATGTCCTTGCAATTGCCTGTTATTAGTCCTAGATTTGTTTACATTTTCAGTTGTTTATGAGATTTTACTTGAAATCCTCTTCTCTGTAAACAAAGACAGTTTCAATCTGTCTCTAAATCTTTAAATTTCTTACTTCCGTTCCTTTCTGAATAATGTATTACCTCTCAGAATATGAGGTTGTTTAGAACCTACGAGAAGTACCATATTTATATTGATTGTTTCCAGTCTCAAGTGAAAATGTTCTTCATACTAGTAAGTATAAGGCAGCGGTGACCACTTGACAGCAGATTATTTTGAGATGAACTTGGAGCTTTCAAAAGCCTGTCCAGAGATAGTCTCTTCCTGCTGTTTGTAGATCAGAATGTAGAACTCTCAGCTACATGGAATAAAGTGGGTGGTGGTCTCAGGGCAAGACCCCACCCAAATAAGCTTCAAATTTGTGAAATGGAATCAAAGACAAACTTAAATAGTAAATGAAACCACTAAAAATAGAAAGTTGGTGAAAATGTAATAAAACAAGTGTGCCCAGTTCCAGCTCCAGCAAGCAGCCGAACTTGACAGCTTTGACCATACATTCCTGCCTTTAGAGTCAAGAATATAAGAAAGAGGTTGTAGAATCTCCCTCTGTGGCTGAGGAAAGCTGCTAAAGCCAGAGGTGTCCCTGCATGGAGACTCAGAGAGGGCATTGTATGAGGCTGTGGATGTGAAGCTTAGATTTCATCAGTGTCCCCAAGATGTTGGAGATGTCAGAGTCATGGGATACTTTCCATGAAGAGCTACAAAGTGGACAAAGCACCATCCCAGAGGAGAGAAGTGTGTTGCAGTTAACAAAGCTTAAAGAATTGGAGATCTGAAGAGCACTTTGACATCAGACATAGAGATGCAAAATTTGGAGTTTGCCAAGCTTTTTTTCAGTCTTGCCTTGGTCCAGTATTTTCTCACTTTTTTCCCTCCCCCTTGAAATGGTAATTTAAATACCTTGCCATTGTATACTGGAATTGTGGATGTAGAGTCAGGCCAAAATGCAGTTTATTCTTTGACAAATTCAATTCCTGGCCCTTAAAGGGTTTTAGCCTCAGTATAATCTAATCTCAAACCTAGAATGGAAGGCTTTGGCCTTCATACAATCTAATAGAATGTTGCAGCCTCTGTGACTTACTGCTGACTGAATTACTCTAGCTCCTTCTGAGCTCAGAGCTGTACTAAACTCAACTGACTCTTCTACTTGGCTGACTCAATTTACACTCAAACTGGTTCAAACTCTTCTCCAAACTGATTAGTTCAAACTAACTTTCTGAGCCAGCTTACTGTTTCTGACTGAACTCTTCTGATTCTGAATGACATTCCCAACTTCTCTGACTGAACTGTTCTGCTAGGTTTCAAACTGATTCTCGATTTTAGCTGACTCTTCCTCCCAAACTCACTCTTTCTGCCTGAAACTGATCCTTCTGCTGAACTGCTTCTGTATCTGACTGATTATCTAACTAACTGACTGCCTGACTCTCTGAGCTGAGAGCCTGCTTTTATATCATGAGAGTTGGGCATGTTCACACTCTTAACTCACTCTGCCAAGTTTTTATTCTGATTAGTTACTTTGCCTGCTCTTCACTCTGCTTCATCTCAGACATCACTCTGCTAAGTCTTCACTCTGATTCAGTGTCAGATTTGGGATTAAAGGCATGTGCTCACCCTGTAACTTTGAGCTGGGAGCCATGAATTGAGAAACATGACCTACTTCTGAATTGACTGATTCCTTTTAGATATCTACAGTTGGGATTAAAGATGTGTGCCACCTTTGCCTTAAAGGTATGTGCTGCATTCCAGCTGGATCACACAGACCTCTGAATGTGATCTTCTCACAGAGCAGCCATGTTGCTGCATTAACTATTCTTCTACAGAAATTATGTGATTTGACATGTGATTGTTATTTTTCCAGAGGTTACAGATTTCCATGAATCTCAGAAGAGGTTTTTGAACTATGGACTTTGAAATGGTGATGAGACTGTAATAGAGTCTGGGGACTTTTGAAGTTGGACTGATGGAGTTTTGTGTTATGATATGACTACAAGCTTATGAGGGACAAGAATGGAATGAGGTGGTCTGAATAAGAATGGCCCCATAGGCTCATCTGTTTGAATGTTTGTTTAGTCATCAGGGAGGTACTATTTGAAACCAATTAGAAGATGTGGCCTGGGTGTCACTGTGAGTGGATATGAGGTTTCAAAAGCTCATGTCAGGCCCAGAGTCCCTCTCTTCCTGCTGCTTGCAAATCAGGATATAAAACTGTCAGCTACTTCTCCAGCACCGTATCTACCTGAGTGACATCATCATACTTCCCACATTGATGATAGTGGACAAAATCTCTGAAACTGAAAGCAAGCCCCAATGAATGTTTTCTTTTATAATATTTGCCTTGATTATGGTGTCTCTTCATGGCCATAGAACATTGAATAGGACACATGTTAAAATTATATATTATATATTATCAAACTTACTTTCTGGAGCAAGATCAGATAGCTCAGCTGTGGTGGCTCATTAGAACTAAGTTCATATGCTATGAGGGCTTAAACAATGAGTCAGGTAGGTCTTCCACCATAAAATTCTGTCTTACTAGACTCCATTTACAGGAATAAAAATAAAACTCTCCTATGTTTATTTTTATGCCACAATTATTGAAGAGTTAAATCTGTCAAAATTATCTTGTTTTTATAATGTGAATATATTTTTGTGTATGTGGAAAGGTAAGGAAAATAGATTCACCAAAATCTCATACCAGTTAGGCAACTTTTCCTTTCTTTTTTTAACTTTGATGAAAGTTGTCCTAATAAAAGTATCTGAACACTCAAATATTTCAAAATCCTTTAGTGTTGCTGTGATGTGTATTTGAAATACTTTACACTATAAAACAGTTAAACAGCTTCATGAATAAAGTAATTAAATAAAATAGTAAAATTAAGGTTTCATATTTAAGGTGTCCATAGTACATAAAAATATTGTGTTTGGACATGTCTTCCATTGCTAATATATCTCATTATATATGTGCATACATATATCGCTATATGTGTGTGTGTACATGTGTGTGTGTGTTTGCATGTACGTATGTATGTATGTATTTTGTGAAGACATTCCAAAAGTTATACTTAAAATATGTAAGGCTTCCAATATTTTAGATAAGGAGTATCCAAGTTAGAGTGAATATTAATTCTTTTTTTAAGATTACAGTGTGAACATCGGTGGCAAATAAAAGTTTTGCAAATAATGCAGAAATGTGCTGTCTAGTCTGCTTTAGATGTGAGGATGACTTTTCTGTTATCTCAGTGTCATTCTTGACACATAGCTCAGAGCAGTATGAGAAAAGGGTGAAATAAAGTGGTAGCAATGGGAAAGTGATTCCAACAGTCATTAAGATTTTCACTTCTTTTTATTGAACTGACTTCTTGTATAAGATCTTAAATTTGTTAAACTGGACATGCTATCTTATCCAGTGATTTCCAAGCAGAGAAAAGAAATTACCATGGCACTAGTCACTGAAAATCACAATGCCAATGTAATATAATTTTTCTTCTGAGAGGAAAGCCACTTAAACGTCATATCAGCATTAATAAAATGTGTAGAATACGAGTGTTATGCTACATGGAAGAATTAATGAGTGTTTATAAAATTTCATGTTTGGAGAAAGTTTGCTTTTTCTGCATAGTGAAATTTATGACCAGATATATTCAGCACTATAATAAACCTGCTTTAACATTCCTGCACAAATTGACATTCAACCATGTTCTAACAGCTCAGATACTGGCAATGTCTACAAAGATGCCACCGGAAAATATATATAGTGCATAATTTTCATTTCTTTGCTGTCAGGGTAACATGTGTGCTTCATATGCTTTAGTGAAGTCTAGCAGTACAAACGTGTCAAAATATCATAAAAATTTGTCTTCTATGACTAGCATATAGGATTTAGGACCATGGTATTTGAGATATTTATCTGTGGAAAGGGAAAGATAATTTATTCTTGGACAAATGTATGTACCTAACATTTAACACATTTTTCCCTTTGGGAATTTAGCAAAATGACTTCAGCTGAAGTTGCCATAATCTGGTGATTTTAGGGTTCTTTGTATTTTTGTTCGTTTGTTTGTTCTTTTAATCACCTCACTATAATAGCCTGAAAAATTAACATAAGACTTTTTTGTCCAGGGATTTAAAAATTGCATCCAACAGGGAGAAAATACTAAATAAACATATATCCAAAAAAGTTCTTGCAACTAAAGCTAAATAAAATGAATTATTTTACTAGCTGGGATGCTTTCCCTAGAGTGTGACAGGAAATGAACTCTGTTTAGTGGGAACAAACATGGAGTAATGTGTGGGGAGCTGTCGAAGGAAGCCTCTGTGAAAGACAGTGGTAGGAATGAGATTGCAGGTTATTCTGTGGTTCCCCTGCTCATCTCCTGCCTCAGCTGCACTTAATTTCAAACTTATGTTTTGCATTACGGCCCTGGATTTGAAATGCTTTTGGCTTCTGAAGTCCAGTATAAAGAGTTGTACTAATTAAAGACTGTTTTCTGAGTTATGAAGTCATATGCAATCCTACTTTATATGTGTTAGAATATGGTATTTCTGAATTTAGATGTTGCTGTAACACTGAGGAGAAGAGGCAGAGCTGGTTGTTCTTAGCTCCTCTGATGAAGCAGTAAAATCTTGATTTGTTAAATATTAAGTCTTTGACGAGCAATTGTTCTATAACTTTTGACAAAATGGAATTATATCTCACCTTCACCCACATTGAAGTGCAATGGTGGTTTAAAATACAAGCCCTTAATTAACTGTGATGTGAGCAGCATTAATAGATGCCTTTCTTCATGCAATAACCCTATGTATTTAATACATGGATGATAAAGAATCTAAGATTACTCAAACTTGGGCATTTGATGAGAATTTTCTCAAAAATAAATTGTGTCACTTTATTATACATGAACATTTCTTCACACTCCAAAGATTAAGAAAACCTACATTATATTTATCAGCAACTTCTCATCACTTCTTTATGTGGTTCACAGATAAGGTGCATCCAGATAAAACTTCTAGCCATTGTGTTTGAGACTGTCTTCGCATACCATAAGTCAGCACAAATATTACTCACTAATGATCATTGCCTGGAGTCCATTAAAGTTTTAAACCAGAAAGCTACACATTATTAGTAACGTGATCTTTCTGCTTTAATAATGCGGACAGTATGCATCAATGTAAGCAAGATGAAATTTTTACTCATTTTGAATAATTATATTTGTAAAATGGGGGAAAGAACAACATTGCTCCACTGATAAACAATTAAGTGGATTGATACTTATTAATACAGGATCTGATACCTTTCCAACACCTTCTCAAACAATTCTCTAGATAATAACAAAATAATCATGATGATGCTGTTGGCATCACTGTTAGATTAAACATTTACTTCATGTAAAGGGACATATGAAATGACTTACTGTGAGCATTTCATGTATGTTCCTAAACATCACTAACTGCTTAAAATTATCTAGGATGGTAGCCTTCTAGTCAGTGTGTTAAGAAACTGTACAGAAACTGGCCAGATCAAATGACCAATCCTAGAATAATTCCTCAACGCTATCAGCTACTAAAAACACATCTGAAGGGGCTAGAGTGCTTCATAGAAAATTAAGAGAGTAATAATAAATCAGTATTTGAACTAACATTGGGTGTAGGAAAGAAGGAAGAGCAATATAGTACGCAAGCACCTTGAATATGAGGTCAGGACATGAAGAGATGTTTTGGCTACATATTGGTTCCATAGTTCCTAAGCAGAAAGTGAAGTGATCGATTGTACTGGAGCATTCTGAACACACAGGAAAGGAATGTGTAGCAATTATTTCCTTCTTTAGCTTTTCTTTGTATTTAATTTATTTCAAGGCGGAGAGTTAAAATGAGTTCTTTCTTGTCTTCATTCTTTGGAACTGATTTACCATAGCAATGTCGAAATTGTTCTTATATCATAATTAATGAGTATTTGGTACTGATCAAATACATATAGTACATTATATGGCATGCGGCACTACAGGCTTTATGACAGACACTCAGATAGTGTGTTTTCCATGGTTGTATGCCAGCTGGGATGCCAGGAGATAAGAGGAAATGTTAAACTGCCTTATAATCATATGGGTAGTTAGCATAGTCTCTGTGGTTCATCACTGATCATTGAGTCATCATCATATGGGGCACAACTGTGCGTGCGTGGTGTGTGTGTGTGTGTGTGTGTGTGTGTGTGTGTGTGTGTTCAAAGCTTTTCTTCAGGTGGAGTTCAATAATGAGGATTTGATTAAATAGAAATATATAAATGCATAATGGGAAAAAACATTTAAAGCAATCAAAACTGACTGCATTAAAAAGCAGATAACAATTTATATTATATGTATGATGACTCTGATGATGCAATAGTAGCATGCATACCTTGGTGGTAACCAACAGCTCTCTAATTGCGCTTAAGACTTGCTCAACAAGAGAAAAATGATATACCTGGTACTAGAAACCTCACCAATTATCCAGGCTAATGAGGTCATGGATCCAAGAGGAGACTCTACAACCATGACTTTACTAAACCAACATAACCCCTAACCACATTCTAAATATTTGTTTTATATACACAGAGATACATCTAGCCAGTGTGCTTCATTAAGGAAACTTCTCTTTTCAACTGATGTAGACCATTACAGCAAACCACAACCAATCAAAATGTGGAATTGTGGAGCTTAGTCCCAAGGTATACATCCACCAAAGAACTCCTGCATCTAATGCTCAGGGAACATCGTAGAAAGACTGTAAGAACCAGAGGATAAAGAAGTTTGCTGTGAGACTGTGTCTGCTAGTAATTTCAGAGGCTCTGCCCACAGAGTCTCACCAAAATGACTTCCTAAACCAAATTAATTAAGGACAGCAATAGACACACTAAAGTGAGCATAGGAAAGACTATGGGACCTCAGTCCTGCAATAGAACTACAGGAAACTAAGGAAACCAGAATGGGGGAAGTAGTCCTTCCCAGGGAAGCACACTAATTGCTTATTCAATAGCAAATGTTCAGCATACACACAAGAATTATACAAATGGTGTAGGAATATACATGTATATACATATGATATATACATGTAACAACAATTAATCCAAAAAGAGGCCATGAATTTGAAAGAGAGCAAGGAGTGTATATTGAAAGGTTTAGAGGGAGGAAAGGGAGGAAGGAAATGATGTAACTATATTATCTCACAAAACCAAAATAAAAAACAAGTAATATAAGTTCTTAAAGTAAAAATGTGCTCGTGTGAATCTATGTAAATGTTTGTATGAAAACTGCTTTCCATACATACTCTGCTTTTCAGGAAAATACACTTGGATTGGAAAGATCAAATTTTTCAAAATCCTCCTCTGTGTGCTTTTGCAAAAAAACAGATTTAATTTATAACAGTTATTCCTAATGTTCTTGTATCGAGCTGGGAATTAGCAAGTGAGCATCTCTAATGTGGACATTTAAAAATGATACTTGAGCATATGCTCCTTCTGAGCTATTTTGGATTCACTATAAACAAGAAATATATTCTTCTAGATTAAAAAAAAATCATAGCAGAATGCTTTTAATAAACCCAGAATGGTCTGTGATTAATCACTTCGTTCAGTCTTCACACTTCCATGGTTTATTTCCACTTCTGATGATAAAAAGACACTTTATTTTACTGATTAAAGGAACAGGAAAGAAAGCAGAATAAAACAAAGAGGGGGGATAAGTGGTGAGTTAAAGGACAGATTGAGTGTATGTATTTTAATCTGGCAGTTGTCTTGTATAATTCTTTTGCCAAAAAACTGGTAATTTCATACAAAATTTAAATATTGTAGCAGTCACCCAACTTAAACATTTGGCAAATAGTTGTCCTATTTTAAAAATAAAAAAATATTTCTCAAGTGCTTCTGTTTTCAAAATACTGTCTCACGCTATCCTTTATGTTTAGTTAATCATCTTTTCTTTTCTAAATTAAGGAAAGCATACACATATACAACACCATACACAAACATGCATGCATGTACACATATACATCAACTATACAACATACATTCATGCACATCCATACACACCCATATGCGCACACACACACACACACACACACACACACACACACACACCACATTCCTTTACCCAAGCCATTGGTTTATAAAATTAGTTATAAGCAAAAGAGCCCATTTTCTTTACAGGTTGCTTTCATCTCTCCCTCCCTCCTTTCTTCCCTCCCTTCTTTCCTTCCTTTCTTTCTTCTAGTCTCGGCCTTCCTACCTCATTTCTTCCTTCCCTTTACCCTTTCCTTTCCGACTTAAAAAAAATTATCCATAATCATTAAACATATAGAAAGTATACATGAAAGAAATATACACCTAACAGAAAAGCTTGAGAAAAATGTAAAGTTTTTTTTTTTTTTATATTTACTTCAATTTAAAAAACAGGGGAAAAAAAGACTATATATGTTCTTCACAGGAACATGGAAACTCTCACTTTTTGATGTGAAATACCCACAAGAGAACATTTGCTAGATTCATGGTGTTCTGGGGCCATGTTCCCAGTCCCGTAGGTAGTGTTTGTCATTACTTCTGTTCTCTGATCTTAGAGAAATTGTTTCAAAGGAAGATTATGTGGAAGTGTTGATGTTATATAATCTGCCTGGTCCACATGATTACTTTACTGTCAAATCTACAGTAATTTCTAAAATTTCTAAGACATTATCTGCCAGAAGTCTGACTTCAAATTATTGACAAACACTGACAGACATTTTTAGTTACTGTTCACTGAAGTATGGTGATGCATATTTTAGTTTTGAAATAAGAAAAATACTTACAGATAAATAATCAATGTTTGGATTCATTACAACTTCAGATTAGTAGTATTGGGGAAGTTTACTTCTAGTTTTATGCTTTAAAACAGTATTTATACTCTGTTGCGGGAAGGGCTGCCTAAGCTTTTTATATTCTCTAATAAGCAGTTTGTGTTATCTGCAGGTGTTGGCTTTATATAAGTCTGTGATTCAGATGTTTGCTTCCTCATGACCTGCACCTGCTCATGGCTGGCAGAGTCATTGTGGTTAAGAACAAAGTTGCTGTAGAGAAATTCTTGTAGTTCCTCAGCCACAGTCTCAGGTTACAAGAAAAGAATGCTCCCTTTAGGCTGCTAAAGAATTGTGGGATGAGACTAAGCTACAAGTTTCCTTCATTAGATAAATAGGTATTTGGATGAGAGGGTAGAGATTTTGTAATACCTGAGGAGCTTCTGTATCAATAATAAGGTCTGAAGTCTGATGATTGATGATTGCAGTTCCACTGACAAGAATGGGGCTTGCCATGACAGGTGGTTCCCTCTGCTGAGGTCTGGCAGAGTTTGCAGCTGTGAAAGTGTCTCCTTGTCTTCTTTGCAGACCAATGCAGTAGCTATTGGCTACAGCTTACAGCTTAGAGAAGAAATAATAAAATAAATAAGTACAGTGTATTTTTTAAAAAATTAGCTGAGTATTTTTCCTTTTGGAATTACATGATTTTAACAAAATCCACAATTTTTCACAATATGCAGAAAATTCAACTAGTCACCAAGTGATATCCTTGATCCTTTTTATAATAAGAGCACCAATTAAGAAAATATTCTCATGGGATCCTTATTATTGTACTATTTCCTCATTGCTGATAAGAAGCATGGTTTAACTAAGTTACTAAGTACAATAGGAATACAGCTTATCATAGGTACTGACTCAGTACAGATCTTTGAAAGAACAATGACTACATTCTCCTCTAGTGTATTTTAGAAGCAAGTGGTGCTTACTTGAGCTTCAGAGAGCCTCATTTTCATTGACCCTTTCAATGCTCTGAGGGAAAACCCAGAGTATGATCCTTTGCACATGCAGATTTGCAAAACCATGAGAGCAAAAGGAGATAAACAACCAGTTTGGGCTGTTGTCACTTTTCACTGTGAATTTCTTTGCACCATAGTTAACATCTGAGTATGGATATTTCCCATATGTGCTAAGACATAGCTGTGTTATACATATATTTATTTTTTGTTTAAATGGGCATATATAAGTAGTTACTGTCAATTCTTTATGTAGTTCATAATCACCAGTTATTCAAACATGACTCAATGTGTAGAGGACAGAGATTAGTTATATGCTGATATTAATAAATTCTAGTCAAACAACACTTAAAGTATACTAAAAACTCGACATAAAAAAACAGTAAGGAAGCAAACAGCGAAAATATTAATGAAAGATGAATTATTGATATAAAGAGGAAGTTCTAAAATAAAGAAATGCAAATGATTAATAAGCATTTAACAATTGTTTAATTACATTAACTGTGGGTTGGTTTCTGAGACCACCGTGGCCAGAGGAGTAATGATTCACAGAAGGCAAGAAAGTAGTTTGGTTCAACATGACTAAGTAGCCAGTGTTAGTTTAAACTTCCAGAGTCTAACTCTAAGTAGTTTATTTCAGGTATATGTAAGCCCAGTAAAATTTAGTGAAAACTTTCCTGGTGATAATTAACTCAATCCCACGTCACAATAAAGCTTAAGGCATGACTACTTCAAAACTTTTTGTAAAATATATGTGACATTTTCCAGAAGGATGAGGTATGTGGATTAACTAGCTCAAAATAAGGGGCTGTGGGAGGATCAGGAATGGTCTTGGACACACAAATAGCACAAAGGCTATTAAACATATCCACTCCCAGGCTTCTGGGCAGATAATAGGTTATGTATCCCTCCTTTGAAAGAATAACTCTGTATATTCAACATTCCTGGTTCCCTTATTGTTTTAATGTGAGCACAAAAACCTCAGGTGCCTCCTACAATTAGCCACCTGGGAAATGCAAAGGAAAACTGGTTTTAAGATTACATGTCATTTATTCCATGTCATTGGAGTCAGAATACCTACCATCAAGAAAGCAAATGAGAACAAATACTTGCTAGGTTATAAATAGGGAAAGGGGAGACTTTACTCACTGTTGGCGAGAATGAAAACTAGTACAAACACTATGGGAATCAGTGTGGAGGCTTTTCAAATAGCAGAAAATAAACTGCCTGATGACCCAGCTATACCACTCGTGAATAAAGGACTCTATACACAGACTCCAAATTCTACCTGTATCTCCAATGTATCTCTTCATTGCTGTTTTATTTACAATATGTAGGAAATAAATGAGCTTAGAAGTCCATTAAAATATGAATTGATGATAAAAATATATTATATATTTTTATATATTAAGCATCAAAGGAAAATTATAGCCCCGTGGTGGTGGCTCACGCCTTTAATCCCAGCACTTAGGAGGCAGAGGCAGAGGCATGTAGATCTCTATTGAGTTTGAGGCCAGCCTCATATACAGAGTGAATTCCAGGACAGCCATAGTTATCAGAGAAACTGTGTCTTGAAAAATGAAGAAGAAAAAAAATATTTAAATGAAAATGGTATTTTGAAAAAAAGAGATGAGCTAGAATATATTATATTGAGGTAGTCCAGGCATGGAAAGAAAAGCATGGAATGCTGTTGCTCTCATTTGCAGAGCTTTGCTCCAAATTCTAAGATTTCTGTGGGAGTATCTGTAGAAATCAAGGAGCAAGGAATGAGCAATAGGATGTGTGGAAAGGTAAAGTCATGTTGGGTAGAAGAGTGCCTGTAATAGGAAAGTAGAGGGGAAAGTTTAAATATGGTTTGGGATGGAGAAAAATGGAATGACGAAGGGGTCAACTAAACTCAGGATGGATGCAAAAATACATATAGAAACATGCTACTTCATAAACTAACTAAAAATACAACTAAAAACACCTTTCCTTAGTTATCTGTAGTTCTTTGTCTAGGGTTGAGGCCCAGTGAACTTACACTTGTCCATGTTAGCATATATATTGATATTGTCCTCTTTCAAGCTATTTTAGGACAGAATACACCAATTGGTTAGCCAATACCAAATAGACAACACTGAAAACACACACATACACACACACACACACTCACACATATGTATGTGTGTGAGAGAGTTTTTAGTGAAATTTATATATATAAATATATATCATTATATATTTGATATATATATATATATAAAGAGACTGTGAAATTAAAAGACTGAATAAGAACAAAAGGGAGGGGTATGTAGGAAAATGTTCAGGGAAGAAATAGAAAAGAAAATGATTTAATTATATTCTAATCTCAAAAGAAAAACTAAGAAGCATTTGTACAGAGGTACTCTGCATGGTACCTCTGCTCACATTAGCCATTGCTTTTGAGTGAAAATCCCTATGCCAATGGTAGGATACCATCTTACATGGTGTTGGCCAGGAAGTCCCGGAGGCTCTTCAAACAGTAGAAGCTACTGCCTTTGTTCTTAGTCACCAACCCAAACTAGACGGTGAGATCCGATTGCTTATGACACCACACATCAAATTCAGAACAAAGTATATCAAGCTGGAACTGAGCTGGAAGTTTCTTTCCCGGTGGCTAGCATTTGGCACACCAGAACAGGCTTTCAGGACCCAAAATTCAGCTACAATCCTTCATGCTTCCAATATTTCCCCACTAGTCAAGATGTAGCCACCAATGCCCCAGTGATATCACTGGTTTGGGGATAAGAAACTTCCTTCCAGCTGGATCTGAAGTCTGCTCCATGGGAGGAATTCATGCTTGACACTGTAAACCTGGTCAGAAATCTATTATTGAGGAGACTACAGGCTCTGCAGGGCAATCTAGTACTGATGTCTTGCCAAATAGCTTGAAGTAAAATTGCCTTCTAAATATATGTTTGCTCTCACAGATTAGTGCTGCTTCCAGTACAGGTCAATAGAGCTTGTTTTTGCAAAGGGACTAGGTTAATCCAGAGACCAGAGACTCTTAAGTGTTCAAAGTGCTAATATGAGAATAAGTCACAGACATACACACACACACACACACACTGATAATAAATGATAAAATAAAGATAAATACAATTCTAGATCCTACATACAAAGGAAAATTTGAGTCATTTGTATTTCTTTAGTATGGTTTACTTTGTTCAAAATTATGTACATCCATTTTCTTTCAAATAATCTTATTATTTTTTATAACACCTAAAACTCCATTGTGTATACATACCATATTTTTCTTTATCCCTTCATCTGGTAATGGGCACCTGGGCTGTTTGTGTATTACCTTGCTTATCATGAATAGTGCTGCAATAAACATGAATGAACATGTCTGATTGTGATATACTAACTTTACTAACTTGGATCTCATTATGGATACATACCCAAGAGTGAGGTAACTGAATAACATAGGAGTTGCATTCCAAGATTTTAGAGAAAACTCCATGTTGATTTCCAGTACTTTATCATCATACACTGTCTTGCATTTGTTTTTGTTTTTTTTAAGAGCAATTCTGACTGGGGTCAGATACAATATATTTTAAACTTGTTTTGTTTTGTTTATTTTTGGATGGATAAACTATATTGGATACTTTTCAGATATCTATTGGTACTGTTTTTTTTTTTTCTCCCCTTTGGAGAACTGTGTCCAATTTACTTGTCCATCTATCTGATAGATTTTGTCATGTTTAATTCTTTATATTCCTCAGAGATTCTACATATTAATCCTCTCTCAGATGAATAAGTGGCCAATATTTTCTCCCATTCTGTAGGCTGCATATTCTATCTGATAACCGCTTCCTTTTCTGTACTAGATTTTTAATTTAAGGTAATTTTATTACCAATTCTTGCTATCACCTAAGCTTTTGGAGTTCCTTTCAGAAAGTCTTTACATATGTTGACATATTAAGGTGGCATTCCTATAGTTTCTTCTATGAATTTTCAATGTCCAGATCTTACGTTAATATGTTTAGTGCATTTTGATTGGTTGACGTAAGGATTTCTTTTCTTTCTTTACATGCTTGTATTCAGTTCTCTGAATACCATTTCTTAGAGATCATATATTCTATATATTTTTTTGCACATTCTAAAAAAAAAAAGTGGCTTTAGCTATAAGGTGTTATTTGCATCACACTAATTCTGTTTCATTGCTAGATGGATAGGTGCCTGTTTTTATACCAGAACCATACAAAGTTTCCATTACTATCAGTCTATATCATAATTATGGTTTCTTTGGCTACCCAGGGTTATTTTTCTTTTATGTGAACTTCAGAATTGATATTTTCTATTTGTGTAAGGAACATCATTGGATTAGGAGTCCATTGAGTTCGAAGACAGTTTCTGACAGCATGGCTACTTTCACAGTGTTAATACTGTCAGTTCATAAAAGTGATTGTCCCATACCCTTGTATACTTTACATTTTCTTTAAAATTTTCATTGTAGAGTTGTCTTAGGTTTCTAATGATGTGATAAAATACCATGGCCAAAAGTAACTTGGGAAGGAAAGAGTTAATTTGTCCTACATATCCCAAACTATGGTCCACTGAAGAAAACAAAAGCAAAATCTCAAGGCAGGAATCTGGAGACAGAAACTGAAGGAGAAACCCGGGGAAGAGTGCTGCCTACTGATTTACTCGCTTTGCTTCTTATCTGTTAAGAATGATCCCAGGGCTAATTGTGAGTGGAAGCTCGCCTTGAACCCCGCATCACCCTCCGACTGGAGAAATTTGGATGCTCCTCACCTTTTAGCCCAGGCTAAAACTCAGCCAAATTTAGATATGAAACTTCACTAAGCAAACATGCTTCTCTATCCTGCGGGCTGGATTATACAGACTCAAACTCCACTCACCGGCGAGGACATTCCCACATAGGATGTCCCTCCTAACCAATGGCAATTCTCAGGGTCACCAGCTCCTCCCCTGCTTGTGACCCTTTATATGGATCCTACACCCCATTAAAGATGAGACGTCTCCTGAAGCGTGTTCCTGAGTGTCTACTCAAGACTTACCAAAGACCCACCTAGGTGGCCTTGAACCCAGGGCCATGGCCCTGCCATGTTATGTGTATCACCACTGTGTCTTTCTGCCTGGAGCTGGCCCCGCTGGTGGCCACCAACTCCAGACAGGGTAGCAGGGGCTGAGACACATGACATACATGGTGAGGGACTCCACCCATGAGACTTCACTTATCTACCCCAGGACCACCTACCCAGGGACGACATCACTCAGAGTAGGCCAGGCTCTTCCATGTCAATTATCAACCAACAAAGTTCCCCACAGCCTTCCTACAGACCAAAGTGATGAAGTCATTTTCTCAGTTGAAGCTCCCTCTTTTCAAATAACTCTAACCTGTGGCTGGAACAACGCCTGCAGCTAAACAATGATGTGTATGCATTTGAGCGGTTTCCCAATTGGTGCTCGAAGCTTGTAAAACAGGACACATGAGTGGTTTACCAGACAGCAGGCACATAAGGCACGCATGCGCAGTTGGGATCCCGCGTAGGGCCGGCCCCAGGACATGTCTGGGCATGCTCGGGGATAAGCCTGTTGTTGATACATGCGCAGTTAAGCCTCCCTGTTCAAGCCAACCTGAAAACCTGCCAAGGGACCTAGAGACAGATGACGTGGCGAGACACAAGCCAATGCGAAAGAACTACAACAGCAGTCTGCAATCCAGGAGCCAATGGGACGCTGGGGGAGGGTTTAAAAGGGGCCCCTCCCTCTTCCTGGAACAAAGGAGTCCCTATTTGCCTCTTCTTACCTGACTCCGGGAGACATGCGGTCTTCAATCTGTGCCAGCTTACGCCGTGGGCCCCCAAGGGTCCTGGGACTGGGTTCAGCAACAGGTACAACACTTAAGCAACACTAACCTATGTCAAATTGCCAAAAAAATAAAAAAGAAAGAAAAACGAGAAAATAAAAAGGAAGGAAAGGAAATGCTAACCTGAACAAGAGGTCTTTACCTTTCTGGTTCAACCTCCTCCTAGGATTTTAGATTCTTCCTTATTCTTTTCCTTTCCTCAATTTCTTTGTTTTTTTAAAAATTTTATGGATGGCGTTCTTTTACCTTAATAGTTCAATTGATCCCTAGGTTTTTTTGTGTGTGTGTTGTTGGCTGCTTTGTTTCTGTCTTAATTTGTTTTTTGTTTTTTTTGTTTTTCTTCTATTTTGGGCTATTATAAATGAAATTGTTGTCCCGATTTTGTTTTTCTGTTACTTTGCTGAAAGTATTGACTACATCCAAGAGTTTACTACTAGAGTATGTCTCAGTCAGGGTCTCTATTGATCCAATACTGACCAAAAGCAACGTGGGGAGGGACGGCTTTATTTGGCTTACTCTTTCATATCTTACTGTGTCATGAAAAGAAGTCAGGGTAGAAACTCAAGGCAGGGACCTGGAAGCAGGAACTAAAGCCGAAAGCATGGAGAAACACCGGTTACTGGCTTGATCTCGTGGGTTCATTGTTCAGCCATCTTTTTATATAACTAAATTTGTGAGATGGTGGCACTCCTCAACATACACACACCATTGACTGTTTCTAGCCACACCAATCATTAATCAAGAAAACGCCCTGCAATATTGCATACAAGCAATATGATGGGGGCATTTTTTTTTTTTTTTTTTTGAAATGAAGTTCTTTTTCCCGGATAAGTCTAGCTTGTGTCAAGTCGACAAAAACAACCAGGACAGAATCTGTAGCATCTTTTAAATAGGATCATCTGGTTTTCAAATAAAGATAGTTAGGTTTCTTCTGATCATATTTATATCCTTTCCCTTACTGCTTAAAATTTCATTTCCTTGAATGAGAATAGTTAATGAACGTGCTTGACTCTTTCCTGATTTTAAAATTCACAAGTTCAATTTTCTCTCATTTGATACAATTTGATTTATACCAAATGTATAATTTTTCTATGTGTTCCTGCTCTTACTATTTTTAAAAAAAATTTATTGTGAGGGGAGGCTGAATTTGGTCAATGCTACACCTACTGAAATGATCATGTAATTTCTATCTTTCTATTCATGTATTGTATTACATATATTTATTTATGCATGTTGAACCATTTTTGCGTCTCTAAAATTGAACTAACTTGATCATGTTGTGTGAGGTTTTTAGTGTCTATTGAATTTGACACTCAAAAATTTTTTGAGAATTTCTGAATATATGTTTGTTAAGTACAATGGTCTATCATTTTCTGTTTTCATTATTATGTCTTTATTAGGTTTTGTTATAGATTTAATTATGGTTTCATAAAATAAATTTGGTAGTGGTTCATTTGTTTATAGGTTGCGAAATAATCTGAGGAAATATTCTTTAAATTTCTAGTAGTAGTTAAAAGTTTATTCCTATCTCTTGCCTTGAGCTTTTTCCTTGGGAGAATTTTCTTATAACAGTTTAAACTTGTTGGTTGTCATTAATATGTTTAAATTGTGAGTATTCTTTTTTATATTAAATACTTTTATTTATCTGTGTTTGCATGTGCACATGCATGCATGTGTGTGTGTGTGTGTGTGTGTGTACATGTGTGCGTGTGTGTGTCTATGTATGTGTGCATATGTTGTGCATCCTTATGCCATGTGTGTGCCAGTACCCAAAGAGGTCAAAAGAGAGTGTGTGAACCCCTGGAGCTGGGGTTACAAGTTGTTGTGAACCACATATAAGTGCTGGCAACTAAACTTGAGTCCTCTGGAATATCAGGAAGTACTTTTAACTATTTAGTACTCTCAGATGTGTTTTATTGATTTAAATTTGTTAAGTCTTTATGTATCTAGGACTCTATCCATTTCACCTAGATGTTCCATATTAAAGATAGGCATGCAAAATATCTCCTGATGGTCTTCTGTGTTTCACTAGTGAGTGTGGTAACAACCCCTTTGCTCTCAGAATGCATTTATATGTCTTCTAAATTGTGCTCTTACTAACTCCTCACTAGAACTTGACAATGTTGTTTATTGATTAGAAGAATCAACTCTTTCTCAGTGATCCATGCATGGTACTTTCATGTTACATTTCATTAATTCCTACATTAATTCATTAATTTCATTAATTCTAGTTATTTTTTCCCACCACTAATTTGTGGGTTTTACTTATTCTTGGTTTTTTTTTTTAGACCTAAAAGTGAATCATTAAGCTACTAGTTTGAGATCTCTGTTTTTTAATTGTAAGCATTCACACATGTAAATATTCTGCTAAAAGGCTAACTACTGTGTGTCAAAGGTTTTGCTAACTCATAATTCATTTTCATTTTATTCCTATTATCATGAAAGGTTGTTCTTTTTAAGCAATGAGTAGTGGCCGTGCATATCTGTACTGACTAATTATAGCTTGAGTTATAGTTTATTAGATACGAGCAGAGCTACTCCTTGTACTTTGCTTCTATTTTCTTGGTATATTAGCCTTCTTTCTCAATTATGCGTTAGCTTGTTTACTGATCTGGACATGACTGGGTCTTTTCTAATTATCTATTGTTCATCTATTCTAAGGACATTTAGTCTTTTTGGTGGCTTCATAGTTGAAACAGTTTTCAACTTCAGTAATACTGACTTTGTGGTCAGTATTACTTTGTGGTTTAACTTGTGCTTGTTATGAAGTGCTTTATTTCTCCACCAATTTTAAAAGAAAACTTTTAAAACAGACATCTTGTTGGGTAATAGCTTACCTTCTAGACCAGAGTAAATTAAAAGAAAAAAAAAATGTTGAAGTCAGCACTATACTGACAATGACCTGTTCTAGATTATCTGTTTGAGAATTTTCTTTACAGTGAAGTGTTAGAAATATGTGAGTGAAAATATGTGTACTTTCTTATGAATAATTAGTATGCATCACTGCATCAGATCCAAAAGATTGCATATCTTATCACGTTTTACTTGTCTTATAAGAAATCTAAACTAAAAATTGGTTCATAATTTATTGTTACATTTGGGTGGTTTGGAATATATTTATTTCTCCCTTCTCTTTACAATTTTTTCTTATAGTGAACGTGATTTTAGAGATCCTGTAGAATCCTTATATATGAATTACAAATGAATAAATGTTGGTAGACTTAAATTTAAATTCATTATTATTGTTGATCTTTCTAAAATCCAAATATTGCTATTCACATCTCATGACCTCAACATATTAATCTACTATATTTTCTAAGATTAACTCATTTCCTACCTGCCTATAAATTAATAGTACTGGTCTTTTATGAATTTCAAACAAGCCTATGTTATCTATATGCAATTATATAACTTTATTTTAATAAATTTGTGTTACTTTTTCTGATATGCATCAGAGTTTCTCAGCAATGAATTACTGACATTTTGAACTGGGAATTTTGAGCAGGGGTACTGCCTCCTGCTCTATTGTATACTTAGCAGCATCCCCAGCTTCTGCCCACTAGATGCCAGTAGTACATTCATGAAATTGAGGAACAAAATGTCTCTTTAGATTGTAGAAGTCCTCTAGGGGTGGGGTAAAGTTGCTTAGCATGACTGATTTATACAGAAAATTCACATGTTTTTTATTAGCAACATTGATGAATCCTCAAAATGTCAGTACACCAGGACAGAGAAAATCAAGGGTAAAGAAAATCAAGGGACTGCCAACCTCCCACAAGTCCCTCCTTGCCCTCTTCATCACTGCCAGCCCAATGATAAATATTTTTATAAGTTTTAAGGTTGTAGGTTGTTTTTACAATCAGTTTCTGTGTGTAAAGGGATTTAAAGGGAATTTACTTTTGTTGCTTTGACTCAGTCTTACTCTTAAAAGGTTTTTATTTTTTCATGTTGACATAG
Source organism: Cricetomys ansorgei (assembly GCA_026225945.1). Classification (NCBI taxonomy): domain Eukaryota; kingdom Metazoa; phylum Chordata; class Mammalia; order Rodentia; family Nesomyidae; genus Cricetomys; species Cricetomys ansorgei. The sequence continues at coordinate 3,702,076 of JAMJFZ010001230.1, read as the reverse complement.
TGATAATTCTTCCATTTTAATTACCATATGGCATACTGCAGTAATTTTAATGTTGTGGGGAATTTTGGACTTTTTTATTTGTATGTGTGTGCATATTTTAATTCAATTCATTTCTTTTATCATGGTTTTCTACATTTTGTGCTATTTTTCTGACAGTAGCTTTTAAAAGAACTTGTGCATTTTCTGTTATTTCTATTGGTGTAATAGTTTTTCAAAATATAACATAATGGGGTTTTAGTTACTGTCAAGGGTGAAATTTTGTCCTCTTTTCCTTTTCTGGTATAGGTAAATTAACCTTTATAAGACCATCTTGAACATAATTTTAGTTTTCAAAAATGTTTGGAACTTCAATTTTCCTAAAATTATAGAGTTCTTGAATGCATTTTGGATTTTGATGAGATTTCCTTAGTATCGGGCATTTTGTGAATTTGGGGTAACCTCGAATATAATATTTTAAATACATGGTCTGTTATTAACTGCTTTGTTCTATCAGGACTACTTAGATCAGATTAATGAGTATCTCTTCTTTTTTTTCCTGATTACTGACATTATGTGTCTTCTGTCAGCATTGTAAGATGCTTGAAAGTCTTCTACCTGTTACTCTTTTAATTTCGGCATTGTTTTCATAACATCATTTTCAGCTGTGTTGTTAAGTATGGAAGCATTTAGTATGTTTATGTTTCCCTGATTACTTGTTCATTTAGCTATTATAAATTGACCAATTTCAAATCTGACATGATTTCTTAAGTTTATTTGTTTTTCTGACATTAGTAATTCCACAAGAATTTTTTTTTTTTTTTTGGTACGGGGCATATCCTTCTTATCCTATGTATTCATTAGGATGCGTCTTTATCGTTATTTTAAGAATAGAACTTTTTAAAAATCGTACACTTAGACTTTCCATTTTAATTCCCTTTGTATACGTTTAATTGATGTATTGAGCTTATTTGTGCTTGATGTAAACATTGATCTATTTTTCTTTTATAGCTATAATTTCTTAATTTTTCTCGTCTTCTCTAATTAAAAAATTTTCTTTCTGGTTCCTTACTAATTCTTCTACTTGTCCAGCCCTTTTCCTGTAATGCTCTCTGAGCCTTGAGTGGGCCTTACAATACGTAAATTCTCTTTAGGTCTGAGCATTCTGTAGGCTTTTTTCTCTGCTCCATGCCTAATTACCATCTACTACAAATAGAAACTTCTTAGGCAAGAACTGAGGAATGTATTACAAGCAGGGTTAATACCATATTCAGTTGACAACATTGTAGTAGTAAGTACTATCCTACCTCCTATGTCCTATTTTGTCATAGATTATTGACACTATAATGGTGTCAGGTATGGATTTTACCTTGTAGATCTGAAATTAATTCCAATCAGAAATTGGTTAGTTACTCCCATGATGTCCATACATGTATTGCACCAGTGGGCATGTTTTATCAAGTGAGTCATTGCTGTAGCCAGCAGAATACACAGATATGTGCTGCGATTGGGCAGTTTCTCCTCTTGTAGGTTGCATAGCATCTTTCAGCACTGGGAAGGCTGATTAGTATGGAGAAAGCTTCTGGATTTGCACAAACTTGATTCTAGGTTGTCCTATGACTCAAGCATGTGGTGTCTTTATCACCAAGTTCTGGAAGGAAATCAAGAGCAAAATGGCAATAATTTGTAATGGTTAAGGGCCTATGGGGATTCACTGGTCAACTCACAAAAAAAGTAACTAAATCCTTATACCACATTTTTTATTTATTAGCACCTGGTGTTGAGTTTCTCTGAAAACTGTTTCCCTGTTATAAGGTAATTCCATTTTGACTATCTCTCCCTCTCTCTCTGTCTCTGTCTCTCTCTCTCAACCCCACCTATATTACAATATATAATATTATATATATATTTATATATCATATATATTTATGCATATAATTATATAATATATATAATATTATAGGGGTGTGTATGTGTGTGTGTGTGAAATATATATATATATATATATATATATATATATATATATATTTCAAGATTGGCATTTATTTTCTCTATGTTTTGTGAAGATATCATTCTAGCCTCCATTGTTTCCATAAAATTCACTTAGCTATGGTACTCTTAGGGCTGCTCCTTTAACTCATGCCTGTCCATTTGTCTCCAGGATCTCTAGACATTCTGTTTTTATAACCTATTCTGGTTGCCCAGCAACTCTGAATTTTAATTCTTTGTTTCCTGTTTCTTGAGACTGACAAAAGATGCACCATTTTCTTTACCCCTTGTATTGTTTACCTGCCTCTTATCTGTTAAAAGAAAACAAATGAAAAGGAACCCCTATCAGGTTGTTTAGTATTTCCAAACATCTTATTTTCTTTATCTGGAATTTTGGTTATAAAAATGTCTTCTTCTTCCAGGCCCTTGACCTCTAAATTAAAAAAAAAATGTGTTATATATTCAAAAGTAAACTTGATTTTTGATTTTAATCTAATTTCTAATTTTGTAATATGATATAACTTTAGGTGTGAATTAGTTCTTGCTACAGACCTCTAGAATATCCGTATATTTAGTAATGCTTATCCAGGTCAGGCTGTGAAGTGGTAGTAAATGTGCTATGTATCAGTGGCATACGATAACATAGATATATATTTCTTCTTACAGAATGAACTTCACTCTACATTGAAAGACAATTCAGGATAACAGTTCTCTAAGTCATAATTGAATTTGTGTCACAATGTTAGCTAGCATGTATGCATAAAAATTCCAGAACTTTCAAAATAGGTAGTATTGTAATGAGGTGAATCAATTATGCTCCCTCTCAATTTCTCTGAAACTGAAGCTTAACACGTACACATTTAACCCATTATAAAATGTTTCTGCATGGTCCCAAGCTGACTGGAAGAGATGTTAGAAAATGCAATGGGACACACTGCATAGTTGGTGAGTGTTAGGATTTGTGCCAAAGGAGTCACCTGTCACATACAGAGTTAGCACTATAAAATATGTGAGCTATGCCAAGCATATGCATAAGAAATATTGAAATAAGGAAATAGACTTTATGAATGGTAAAAATGCCCTGAATAATTCTAATGAATCAGGTAAAACAATAAATCACTATTTTTATTGGTAGAAAGGAAATATGATCAAACTGAAGAACTCAGGAAAGTCTTGAACCTTTATTTTCTAGGGTGTCTTGCTAAGATTGTGCATCAAATATTTGTTATCCAATGTAGTCATATAAATTGAAGTTCCAAATAAAAAATGGGAGTTCAATATTAAGTAACTCTTAGTGAAGTGGCTTATAAAATAACTGGATCTTCTGCTTTTGTATTATATTTTTTTGTAAGCTAGTAAAAATTCTGGCATTGCTATTGTTTCTGTTGGTAAACTTTTGGCCAGGAATAAATAGGAAAGCAAATTGGTAAAATATTGAGTGAGCTAACCAAAGAACTAGAAACACAAATGCTTTATGCTCTCTCTAATCTGTAGTTCCTACCTAGATCCAAATCTTTGTAAGTAGAAAACCTGGAGTTTAAGAATAAAAACACATTAAGGATGTTTGTAGAAGTCATAAGGAATCTTATTATTTCTATTTACTTAAAATTACATATAAGATGTACTGTGTGTGTGTGTGTGTGAGTGCGTGCGTGTGTGTGTGTGAGTGCGTGCGTGTGTGTGTGTGTGTGTGTGTGAGTGCGTGCGTGTGTGTGTGTGTGTGTGTGTATGTGTGTGTGTGTGTGCGTGTGTGTGTGTGTGTGTGTGTATGTGTGTGTGTATGTGTATTCAAATGTAGTTTTCCCATTTTGGTTGACAGTGCTTCCTTCTCCCAAGAGCCATAAAATATCTAACATAAAAGCTGTTGGTCGGGGGAGCCCAAGAGACTCCCCAAACAATATATAGGCTATTGCAGGTAAACATTTATTCTTTAAAACACCATATGCTTCAGAGAAGGAACTGGAAGATCTGAATTGTTTCTGACTTGAAAGCTCCTCTCTGTCTTTCTGGTACTTGAAAGAGCTAGGAAAACTTCCAAAGATGGGAAGGAACCAATGGTCCTATGAAGAAGTTATGTCTATAAACCACAGTGACCAACATGTTGATATACCCCTGAAGATGCACTGATATCTTAGTGACACTTGGAGGAGACTAACAACTGTTTAATTAGACGTAAGGTCCATGTAACAAGAGGCAAACTGTGCTTGATACTAGAAGCTTATTTAATCACCCTGACATCATGAGTCTCTTTTTATAATAGTACAATCCTCTTTTTCAACTTAGTACATAATTAGGGAAATTAGATTAAAAAAGAGAAAATAATCACTTTGTGTTTATATGGATAAGGTGCTAGTCCTTTGCAGCTTGAATATCATACTGCTGGATCAATATAATTCTTTCCCTTACATACTATAGGGTAAATATTCATAGGTGATTGAAGAGGTTCATAATATCCTAGATAGTTTTTTAAAGTCCTTAATGACTGTATACTTAAATCATATATACATATTTTCTGAGAAATTTAAATTATCCCAATCATTTAACTGAAAGAACTCAATTTCCTTATTTGAATTTCAATGAGCTAGGAAAAAACAAACAGACTTCAATTCCAATTATCTAAGTGGATCCCAAAGTTATTACTTCATCTGGAGAAGTTTTAAATCTTTAAAATATTCAATAAAAACTATTTAACAAATAGATATGTACGTGTATTAAAATTTGAACATATTTATGAGAAATATGTGTGAGAAACGTAGAAATTCAGGATTATTACATAGCAATAATTGAATATTTATTTTTAAAGTCTGCATTTTACTGCTTGTCCATGGTACACAAATGTTATAAGCCCCCAATATGTTTAGAAACTCTAAAGATGAAATAATTAGAAAACATCTTGTGCATTAGATTATGAAACTGAAAATCTTTTTTGGGAATCATGAGAATAACTGTTTTGTTAAGCAGGAAATTTGAACTGTAAAATAAAAGGGAATGGTGAGTATCATGATAATTGGAAGAGTGTAATCAAATTGATATTATGTTATTTTTATGCCCCAGGGCAGGTCTTCAGCTTACCCCTTCTCACACAAAATCATAAAACTCAGTTGATCCAGACATTTCTACCATTTCATCATTGTTACTCTGGTCACAATTCCCACCCTTAATCCTACTCTTTGAATCTTAAAAAAAAAAAAAAGTTCTGCAGAACACTAATTATTTAACCTTGCCTCCTACCTACTTTCGCTCTTTATTCTGAGGTTTCTTAAGGGCTATAATGAGCTGTCCCCACACAAACAGGCCAAATTAGTGGATAATTACTGCTGGGCCTGTGAATGTTCTCACTCCCCGTTTCTTACAGTTTCACAACATTACCAGAATGGTCTGTCGCCTCCCTACCAATTAGGAACAATTACTACTTTATAACATTAGTGGTGGCAGGCTTATTATGTTGGAGGATATATAAAAGTAAGATGTGCGTACAGGAGAAAGGCAAGGCCAAAGGGTCATTGTCATAGAACAGGGTTTTCAGAATTAACGTCTCAAAGACTTATAGTAATGCTGTAAGATTAAAGTGAGCATTGTATATAGACACAAGGTTGTGGTTTTCTTCTTTTACATAAGATAATTCATTTTGATGGCTTCGGTTTCTAACTAAAGAAAATGGCTCTGAATTGTCCTATTGGAGAAAAATAATGGGTTTTTTTTTTGTTTTGCTTTTTTTGTTTTTTTTTTTTTTACAAAATGCCACATTAGAGATTATATCTCTGGCATCCAGAATTAGTTCCCTAAGCTAGTGCCATCCATATGACCCAGAAGAATGAAAAACATTTCTTTGCAATTTATATTTTAGGTTAAGATTTATCTCTATAACTATTCAGAGTGTGTTGAAAGGAATAAACACTTTTATATATGAACCAAAATTCTCTCTTTTTGCTATCAAGGGTATAGAGGACTCATTTATGTAAACTTATCAACTCTCAAACTAGTTTTCCTGTGAAAATATTTTATTTCCTTGGGGAAAATTTTGCAGATATCAGTTATATTTATTTTGGAAGGATATGAATACTGAGTCTCCAATACCAGGAAAAGACATTGCTTGGTGCTACATGGATGTTTTCTCTTTTATTTGTGGAAATATTGTAGGAAATATGATGGAACACAATGACTCTGGCCTTAGCATCCTTTTCAGTTCTTGGCTCCAGATGAGGTTGCATTGCATGGTCTGAGAACATAGTCTTAAATCTATCTCTTGAATAACATCATAATTAACCTAGCTCATTCCTGCTTCAAAGAAAAGAGAGATTTAAAATGGAATGGAGAAGAAACTGAATTTTTAATATTTCTGAGAAGCAAAACAGAAAATGGTTCTAGATACCATTAATGGGGAATGTAGCTTTCTCACATGGGATTGGTAACAAAAGTTGACAGGAATACCAGACAATATGAGGGCAAAGACATCACTATCATTACTGAATAGTTGACTACTCTTGTCAGATTGTCTGTGGGATAAATGCTATGTAAACTTCATGGAGATAAACAGATATAAATGGATACAGACTGGAACCTGTGACATATATAATATGGCATACATAATATACATACATAATGACATACATAATCATGCATGTAAAAGTCTAGTAATTAAAATGAGGAGGGAGAGTTCATGCTTGTACATAAAATACTTTTCTCAGTCTTTTTTTTTAAGTTTGGAAGGCAGAAAAAAGAGAAAATCAATTAAAAGTGGGGCAAGGAAATAAAAATTCTATAAAATCTAAGGCATATATTACTTTCCAAATATAAAGACAAGGTATGTAACTTTTTTATGTTGGATAAGAAATAATGGAAAATACGATGACAAATAGTACATTAAGGTAGAGCAATGGGCAGTGAGTGGCCTTCTTCTTTTCAGTGAATTAGATACCAAAGCTATATCTCATTTGGAAAATTGTCACAGACATTCTAGAGGGAAAAAAGTAACATAAATGATCTAGCCTTGACTGACAAGCAACTTTAAATACACTAAAAATCAATTATTGTTATTACCTAGTTGTCTGGTATGAATACACAATTTAATTAGTTGCTCAATAAAAACATAAAAGACAATAGCATGTTCTTTATAATACATGGCTAATAATTAGTAGGTGGACTGCATTCTCCATTTTTGTGTGTTGTGCTGTTGTGTGTTCAAATGCTCATAATGAAAATATTGTCCCTGGAGATTAAAAGAGTTGATTAAATCCAAGACATAGTGTGGTAGTAGTCAGTTTAGAAGTTATATTCTTCATGTAAATAATGTAACTGTAAATAATGGACACCAAAAAAAATTGCAAATTTAGGAGGAAGCACTGAATTGATTTTGTAATTCCAAAAAAAATAGGCACAAACAAGAGCAAGGCATTTACATTTTTGTCAACTGTTATAAATCATTTGATATTTGAAATGTACATATTTTATTACTCAAATTGTGAATAATTAATCATGAGTGTAGCTGTTTTTGATGAATGCTTTGCAATGTAAGGTAACTAGGGCATAGTTAAGAAAATTAGTTGCAAATGTGCTTCAAGATTCAAAAGCAATGTATATTTTTATGTAAGAAAGTGTTCTATGTGTCTATCTTATAGTGAATTGTTTTTTAGAGACTCAAAATTTTCTTGTATATAAGCATTCAATCCTTTAATGAATACCTTAATTTAAATGTTTGTTAACATTTATCCCAAGATAAATAAAATATTATATTCACAACAAAAATATGAATGTTTGTACCAACTTGTTGTACAAGTTGTACATCAGTTGTACCAACTGATGATAGTTCAAGTTGTAAAATGATTTCAGTTTTCTTCAGTGTGTGCAGGATCGAATAAAGGATGGGGCATCAATACCTTAACATGGCACTCAGCAACTAAAGGGACCTACTATTGATACTCCAGACTTAGGTTGTCTCATTGGAATGACACTGAATGAAAAAAAAAATCATTCCAAGTCATAAGCTACCCTGTTCTAGATGTAGGTGTAAAGCACTGATTTAATTATTCTCATGGGTTCATGGCATGAGAATGAGTTTATTCTTTGTTAATTTAGTCCCCTGTCCTAGAGTGTTTCAGTCTCCATACAATCTAATCTTAAATCTGGATCTAGAACGCTGCAGCCTCCATACCTAATCTTCAAATCTAAACCTTGGAACATTCTGCCTTTGAGACTTACTGCTGACTGAGCTCACTCTGACTAGCTGTCTTCTGAACTCCAAACCATAAATTGTAATCCATTTGCTTCTGACTCTCTTAGATTGTTCTGGACTGGCTCTGCTCATCTCAGCTTCTCCCTCTAAACTGAACATCTGTGAGCTGACTGCACTCAAACTGCCTGACCGAACTAACTCTCTGCTCTGCTCCTCATCTGCTTCCACCTCTGCTTCTACCTGACTTCTCTCTCTGAGCTATCTAATTCTTCCTTGCTTTTCTCTACTGTTTGATTCCACCTCACTTCTACATTCTTCTTTTTCTTTCTGAGCTCTCACTGCTTCTTGTCTGCTTCTACCTCTTTGTGAGCTCTGCTTCCTTCTCTGCTCCTACTTGCTTCTGTTGTGGGGATTAAAGGCAAGTACTAAACTTCCTTCTGGGTTGGGATTAAAGGCATGTGCTATGTTACCTTCACCACAGAAAGAGAAATCCTTTTCACCTAGCATTAGCAAAACACACAGGCCTCTGAATGTGATCCCTTCCTAGCTATCTCACAGACCTTCCAATGTGGTCCTTTGCTAGAGCAGCCATGCTGCTGATTAAAAGATTAAACATTCCTCTACACTCTGTGATTCAATTTATATTATATCATTGAAGTGATGAGGACAGAGATGAAGAATGGGTTAGTAATTATTAGGAGCTGAGGAAATAGGAAACAACTGCAGTTGTTATCAGAAACACTTAATTAATTTTATCTTTTACTATGACAATGGTCCTAGAAATCTACAAATCTACAAATGAGTAGAGTCACATTCCAAAGAAACAAATGTATACACACACATGAATGTGTTTAAAACTGGTGAAATCTAAATAAGATAGATGGATTTCACCAATATTGGTCTGTAAGATGTCCTATTTAACAGTAATAAAATAGTCACAAATGGTGAGATAATTTCTCTGCAATATTTCTTACAAATACTTCCAAAATTTACAGTATCTTTAAAAAGATAGAGACACTGAAATTAATTCATTTTCAAGGGACAAGAGAGGTCAGTGATAGCTGAGAGGCTAAATAATAAACAGGGATGCATTTCTGAAGATAGCCTTAGAAATTGAATAGATCTTGATAGGTAGAGATTTTCAGCAAAAAAAGACAAAAGCAAAACAAAACATCAGAAAAGACAAGAATATAGATGAGGCCACATCAAAAAGGTATCCTTTAGTTATTTATTGAGAATTATTAGATGTCACCTACTTTGCTTGGGACAAAGTGTGAAGAAAAATAAAAATGGTTCCTATAGGCTCATTTGTATATTTGGTTCCAAGTTGATAAGCTATCACAGAAGAATTAGAAGGTATGTTCTTGTCAGAGTAAGCTTGGACTTACTGGAGGAGGTGTGCCACTAGGAGGTGGCCTTTGAGGTTTCAATAGCCCATACCAGACCCAATCTCTCTCTGTGTCTCTCTTTCTTTGTCTTTGTCCCTATATCTATCTATCTATCTATCTATCTATCTATCTATCTATCTATCTATCTATCTATCGTGTATCTATTGTCTATCTATCATCTCTCTCTCTCCCCCTTTCTCCCCCTTCCTCTCTCCTCTCTCTCTCTCTCTCCCCCTGCCTGGAGATCAGGATATAGCTCTCAACTACTTGTCTAGCTCCATGCCTGTCATGTGTGCCTCCATTTTCCCTACCATGAGGGTAATTGGTAATGGACGAACCATCTAAAGCTGTAAGCAAGGCCCAATTAAATGCTTTCTTTTATAAGAGTTGCCTTGGTTATGGCATCTCTTATCAGAAATAAAACAGAGACTAAGACAGAAGTTGGCACCAGGGACTGGCATATTGTCATGACAGGCCTGGCTATGTTGCATGTTGGCAGAACATGGACTTTGAACTAGAAAAGTAGTTGAATGCTTTAAATGGGATTCACTGAGTCATTTTAGTAGGAGCATTTACAGTGGTGCTGAGGGCAATGTAGACGGTAGGGACCCAGCTCAAGAGGTTACAGAAGTGGGAGAATATTAGATACTATTATAGTGATATTTTCCAAAGCATGTGCTTTCTGCTCTGGTCCTAGAAATCTCCATGAGATTAAATTAGAGTTTTAGATAAATAGCACGGGCAGAGAAGATTTCAAGACTTTCCAATATTGACTGTGTCATGTTGTTATTAGTGATTAATTTTAATGTGGATCTATAATGAAAAGGAGGAAGGCAAAATACAAAATGTACAGTTTGAAAAGAAAAGGAACACCAGGAAATGTTATATTGGAGCCAAGTCCACTGCTCAAGGAAAAGTATTTTTAAAATTTTAAAGAAAAGCTTTATGATAAATGGAATGAAAAGAGTGGTCTCCTCAGGGAAAACACTACTCAGCTAAGTTCCTGACCTGTAAAAAAGAATTCAAGTTAAGCTTAAGTAGTGAAGGGAACCATCAACAACAGAAAGATAATACAAATGTAATTGAGTGATAGGGCCAAGTTCCAGCCCAATCAATCAGCTGAACGTGGCATCTTGTCCACATGGTTCTGGCTTTTGAATCAAGAATCAAGATGAAGAGGAGAAACAGACAGACTTGGCTGAAGAGATTCAATCATAGGTTTGTTGGTATTTCAAATGAAAGAGAAATAAACTACAGATAAATTATAAAATACTTTCTGCACTTAAGGTTCTTGATTACTTTAGGGAGACATTGGAGAAGGCAAAAAGAGAAAGACATTTAGAGAATTAGAATACCATATACGCAAGAAGGTTATTCATTAGATCACGTCTAGATATATTTGAATGTAGAATTAATAGAGTTTGCTGGTGGACAGGATTAGATTTGAATATGAAAACATGTCAAATAACTCATAGAGAAATTTAGGATTCTATGTAAAGAACCAAAATGGAAGTTAATATTTTTCAGTGCTGTGGGAAAAGATATAGGAAGAACCTGTCTTAAATACTTTTCCACTGGAAACACAAACATTAAACTTTAGTGGATAGTTTTACTTTTTATATTAAAAGTGGAGTGACAGTGATGTTTACAAACAATACTTTTACAGGTCATGATTTTGAGGACAGAGTGTGGATGGAAAATCAAAAGATAGTCCCATTTACAAAGTAGTTAGAAAAGACAACATAGCAACAGAAAGGGGAAAAGAAGACAGCAAAAGGAAAATCAAATGTCAGCAAAGCAATCAGAGGAAGGAAGATGAACCAGGGCAACTTGAAAACATCAAGAGAAACAAGGCAACGTACTTCCTGGGTTTGATAAAATGTAAATTACTTTGACAAAATGATTTGAGAATGGTGGAAAAGCAGGGCAAGACTACGAAAGGTAAAGGTCAGTAGGTTAAAAAGTAGAATATGTCCTTAAGGAAGAGCAGAAAAGTAGACAGTTAAAAGCAAAGGAGGTATTGAATACATGAGCACTGGTAGAATTTTTAAATAAAAGGAAATGTGTGATAATGACAAAAAGAACAGATAAAGTGAGAGCAAATACGTGAAGAGATGGAATCCAGAAGAGGGAAAGGGCGGTCTTCATTAATTTGAATAGTAAGGACTGAATGCTTACAGCAAGTAGACCTGTTTCAGAAGTCTGAGTGATTTTGGGAAATAAAGAATCTGGAAAGCAGAAGATTAAAAAGTAGCTACTATGTGACTGGTATAGGGGTTGATAAAGCAAGGGAATAACAAGGGCATTCTTGGTGTTTATCTGGATGTTAAAATCATGCATATAAATAATCAGTCAAGTTGTGGTTCAGCCTTGGTCAATGGAAAGGAGGCTTTATTTCTCAATTGAGGATCTCTCCTCTCTATTTACTCTAGCTTTTGTCAACTTGGCATAATGTAGCCAGTACAGTCAGGCTTGGGTTCCATTTTATGGAGTGGGCCTCAAACACAATCATACTCTGCTTGGTTATGCCCATAGCTTTTGTGCTACTGTTGCAATAGTATATCATTCAATCAGATCACCATTGCAGATACAACAGTTTGTAGCTGGGTTGGTGTTCCCTGTTTTCCTCTGGTACTATGCAGAATACTTTCTAGTATTATAAACCTTAGTCACCAGGGATAAAGGCTCTAGTTAGGCACCAGCTGCACCTCCTCCTTGTTAAATGAGATATGTAGCTATTGTCCTCAGCAATAAGGTCTTACCTTCAGTTTGTGGAGAGCAAACAATAGCCTAAACAGGAGCCTTAGTGGTTTGAATGTTTTCATTCATTTCATTTGGCCAAAAAATAATTAGATGTAACCCGTTTCTGGCACTGGTGGTTTTATTTGGTGGTAAGAGATGTTTAGTTTGCACTTTGTCTCCATCCTGGCTAGTTATTTTTTTGTTTCATTTTGTTTTTAACATTTTTCTTTTTCTTCTTATTAGCATGTTTTAAAAAGTTTTTCTCCTCTCATATGAGACATTCCAACACCCTTCCTCCTCTTCCTTTACTCCTCCAATCTTGCTCCTCATGTTCCCCTCTCCCCCAGATCTACGCCCCCATCCTCCCACTCCCACCCCTGTCTCTCCCCAAGAAAGAAAAGACTTCCCAAAGTTCAAACATGGCTCAACAAGATGGACCAAGGTCAGGCACAATTCCCTACCTCAGGGTGAGACCACGCAACCCATTAGGGGAACTAGGTACTCAAGAGCCGACAAGACACATTCAGGAACACACTTCTCTATTTCAGTCTGTATGCGTTCTGCAAGAGCACAAGGCCAGGCAACCTCCAGACATATCTGGGGAAGCCGGCAGGTTCCATGTCTGCCACTTCAGACTCTGAAGCCCCTATGAGTGCTGCTAGGGTTGACTCCATGAGGTTTTCCTCCTGGTGTCCTCCACCCTTCTGGTCCTGGCAGGTATGAACCTCTATCATTTATGGTGTATCACTTAACCTGAGTTTTGCAGCAGAGATATTATTTCAGTTGACTAAATAGTAGTTTATGATGGAGGGCAACTGAGGGTAATCAAAGTTTTATCTACCTGTTATCACTTAAATTTCCAAGTTTCTTTGCTTTTAAAGGAAAGTTCAAAACATAGGCTCTGATATACATTGACTTTTGAGATTTGAAATTTGATCTCTGGTTGAGAAGGTCAAAGAAATAGTTGATAAGAAATGCAATTACTATACATCATATGCTTCAAAAATAGTACAGTATTTCTCAGTATGTTATGGTTTTCTCATCAAAGTAACTTATTTTTAGGTGGGAGAGATCAAGCTTAGTGGTAGAGCTCTTGCCTGATCTGGTTATAAAATTCATCACTTTATGTTCAAAGAAAACTTTTTTGAATTAAAAACAAACCTTATTTTATATTTATGTGGAATATTAAATAATTTATCAGTAATTATTATATATTCATACATAATATATTTTTATATATAATATGTTATGTTTATATATACTATATAATTCACATATATATTCAACAATTATTCATCTCATAAATACTGGGGATCATTGGGTATAAAAGAATATAAATATGTAAAAAATTAGCAATCTTAAGGGGCTTAAGAATACAATAGAAAAGAAAGTGCAGTAGAAGCTCTGAGACAAAACGTTGCCTGTGTCTTCTAAATTATCAAGTTTCCTTTGATCTATCACAGACAGAGAGAAATAGAAATCTGACAGTTTTCCTATGTAACTATTACACTGACTTAATAAAGTTGCAAATAAATTAAATGCAACCCATGTATTAAAATTATTATTTCTTAATTATGAAGCTTTTTCTATATGCCTCGCACAAAGAATAGAGCAGAGAACAATACAAGTTAGTTTCTGCTTCATGACTTATATATTTTATATATATTATATGTATTTATATTGTAGTAATATATATATAGTATATATATCTATAACAGTATATATAGTGTATATAGTAATATATATTTATATATTTTATTAATTTCAAAATATGTTATGAAAATTTTGACAAAAGGAAGTAGAGAAAAGGAAACGCACACATAAAAGGGAGATGTTCTCTAGATATCTTTACTGGACATCTAACTTCTTCATTGGTAGAACTTACCTTTAAGGTGATTGTTGAGAAGTGAGTTGTGGGTTTAATTAAAGAAAAGGAGATGAATATTTCATGTAAAGTTAAGAAAATGCAAAATGCAATGCCATAAAGGAAAAAGGAACATATTGTTTTAAAAAACTAGATAGGAGGACATTACAGCTATACAGGAGATGTTGCCTATGGTGAGGTGGAAAGATCAGTAATATTTATGTTCTTCACTGAGGGACAAACAAAATTCTTAGACCAAGAGACTAATGTGCTCAATATTGCATTTTACAACGTGGAGGGAGTGTTTGAAACACTAAAGGAAGTAATAATTATTGTACGTAATAGCCGTTTCCTAAGTCAATGATGACAGGCATTAACCATAATTATATATAGAAAAATGAGAGATCTAAAGAAATTGCTCGAAAGTTCCCTATGAGGTTGAGTTCAGAAGTAAGAGAATAAGTACAGTATTTAAGATAGCAAAAAGGACAACATCCAATGTGTAGCCAATGGGAATATAGCAGGGAGTGATGTGGAATTCAAGAAGATAGAGGTTGCCACTTACAAAATATCATGTTAGGTTAAAGAGATGGAAAAGGGAACTCAATACACAGAAGACAAGCTACTCTATGACTCTAAGCCCAAGAGAATGTTTGTAGTGTCCTATATTTAGAACACTTATGCTCGGCTTTGTATAGTTGACACTTCTTTTAAATTTAAATAATCTATTATTTCCTTTATGCCTCTGCTGTCCTATCTGTTTTCCAAAGAGGAAAACATAACTCATTATCATAACTCTTCATCGTGTTCATCATAACTCCTATTTCATTTATAATGGATATTTTCCCTTTTTATAATGTTAGCATCTTCTGGAAAAATAAACATATTTGCTTCTTGATCTCATTCTGTTCCTTGAAGATAAACTCTGATTCGGCAAGCCTTAGTATAGGATAAATGCTAGATATATAGTACTTACCCATGATAAATGTTTACATAACTGAACTTTTACTGACTAAAGCAAAGATGTGTTTAGTTACCTGAGTGATAAAGTTTAGGTGAAATCCTAATTATTCAGTTCCTTGTATGTGAAATCAAGACTTTGGATTTATAATTTTCATTGTCATTACCTCTCTATTGTTAATATATAAAGGGATTATTTTATGACTATTTATGTGCAGTTTGCCAAAATCATGAACGTCAGATTTGAGTTATGTGTAACATTGAAAATTATCATGTTCCATATTTGAATGTTTAGTGATAAGACAAGGTCCTGGATTTCATCTTTTCTACACTAATACACCGTTGTCATGCTCTTGGACAAGGGTCCAATAAGGAAATATCCCTCCCATTGTCTTTATACTCTAGATAAGTGGTATTTTGAGATTATCCCATTAGTTTATATACTCACATATACACACATCTTAATAGTTTTATTAACAAAATTGCATGGTAGATAAATTGAACCTAAAGTTTACTTGGAATAAAATTACTAAGCATATCTGTTTTTGAGCAAATTTTGTTATCTTACAGTAGCATATTAGATTTCATGCATAAACTTGACTTAAAGTGTAGAGACAAAGTTTAGATAGGTTTCTTTATCAGAAACAAACTAAACTCTAAATAAAAAAATCACTAAATATGTTTACTTAAGTAACTTAGAACAGATGTCCTTGAGAAAATCTATTTTACAATTTCATTTAAATTTTTTTGTTACTATTATTCTGAATAAGATAGTGATTGAGTATTCTAATTGAGAAATCATGGTGATTATGAGCAAATCTAATAGACTGTTAAATCTATATTAATATTGATCCTTATGAAATGCTTTATTTTCAAGTTTAATTATAAGAGTGATAACAGACCATTGTTCATTATTGCCAATAGTAACCATTGTGAATTAATTCACCATTGTGAATTAATCATAGTTAATAAAGACTCATTATTAACTCTAGGTACAGTTCTATATGGAAAATCTCTATAAAAATAGGTGCATGTTCAGTACCTTTACAATGTACATGAGTGTTTTTGAAATATGAAAATAGATATCATTGTTTATATAAACTGCATATAAATAAAAAAACAGGCAATAATGTATTAAATATTTCCCTATAATAATTTTTCAAATTACTTTCAGACCTATTTAAAACAGTAGCACCTGGACACTATTGAAATGAGGCCAATGTTGCTGACAAACCAAATGCTTGACTTAATTTTAAGTGTAAATTTAATTAGCTACTTATGGCAAACAACATCTGTAGACTTAGAACAATGTTTAAAAGGAAAGGCAGGCATTTCTATGCCATTAGTTGCATGTAACCATTTTAAAGATCTTAATTTTTTATTAGCACATGGTGATTATATATAATATCAAATTTCATTATTCCATTTTTACATACATATATTATATTTTATTATATTATTATATTTAATTATATATTATATTATATTATTATATTTTATTATATTTTTCTCCCTCTACTCTCTCCTATTCCCCTTATAATTTGCTAGTAGCCTTCATCTTCCCAGCTAGTCATCCTACTTTCACATGACTCTTTCTTTATATGTTTATTTATTTTTGAAAACCCTATGAGCTCTTTACGGTTGCTTATCGGTTTTTCACTGAAAGATTATCTGTAGGAACATGCCTTCTTACCAATGGCTATCTCACTAAAGAAAACAGGCTCCTTTCCCAGCATATCCTGAATATATTTAGTGAGGGCATTGTGAGTCCTCCTCATTAGCTGTCACTACCTGTATAAGTCATCAAGATTGGGGGAAGATAGGGCCACAAGGGTTCATTTCCATCCCTCCCACAAAATGCTGGTAGGATCAGTCCTTCACACACATTACACCAGTGATATCAATTGCTTTGGGGACAAGCGTGTAATCAGGATGTCATGTTCAGAATACTGTTCTGCTCCACTCTACTACTTCCTCCAAAACTTACATTTTTTCTTACCTTTTCTGCAATGTTCCCTGAGTAGGTGATACAAAATTCTTGTTTATAGCTCAGCGTTCAGCAATCTCTTATCAACACTTTGAGCAGTTACAAGTTCACTTCAAAGAGGGGTTTCTGTGACCAAATCTGACCATACTACTAATTTATGAGCACAAATATCATTATTTAGGTGGCATCTAATATGTATGCCATCCTGTCTTTTTATAGTAAGCAATAAGAGTTGGTTCTCCACTGGAGATTAAGACCCCTGTGCCATGCATGTTTGCCTGGGTTTACAGTTCCTTCTATGCATCAGGCCTTAAATCTGATCAGCGATCAACTGGATATGGTAATTAACAATTTTCTAATATTGCACTAAAAGGTTCTTCTTGATGGGTCAGTCAATAGCATGGGAAAGAGTATCTCTAGTTTAGTAAAATGTTTCATGGAAATTCCCCATAATATATACCATGGCTCTATGAAAGCAACCCGGCAGGAGGGAGGCATCCAGCCCAGTTCCAGTCCAGTTTGATTTCTTCAAGTCATATGGCCAAAGCATGAAGTGTCTCCAGCATTACAGATTCATCATCTGGTGGGCAGCCACCAGCTTAGGCAAATGTTAATATTATACATGAAGGCTCAGAGGCCTTCATGACCACCCCACCTACAGGGAGTTAGTGCATCCCTGGTAACCGGAATTTTCACTTAATACCCTATGGTTTCAGGAAGAAACTTTATGGATACACTAACAGTAATTCCCTTTAAAGTCTTTAAAATCTTATCATATACACTGCAATTCCTTTCATACCCTAAGTTGTTTGTACCTTATAGTTACCTGGTACAGGCTGAATTACTCTCCAAAAAGAAAATTGTATAAAATTCTAAGATGTCATGATTTGTAAAAGCCTTATAAAGTCACTGGAGAGTGCTGCCAATTTCCTCTGCTGCTGAGACGGACTGTAGACATTTGGTAGTTAATTTACTCTGCAGACTTTGGTTATTCTCTTCAGTATTCAGAGACTAAACTTCAATATTTGTATAAACAGTAAAAATATCTACTCTCAATAGTTCTTTTTCTGATGAAATAATACTCCAAATTGTTTACCCTTTAAGACTATCCCAAAGGATAATGCAGAAAAGATTCATTCTTCTCAAGCAAAGAGCTGTGGAAATCCAGATAAATTGAAAAGGATTCAAATTCTGAGTATTGAATCCTGTAGAATTCCCCGAAGTCATGATACTTGGAACAGCCTAGACAGTACAATAGGCTGAGCAGGCTTTGTAAATCACTCTTTTATGATATTACTCATTCTTTTCAAGAAGTTTCTATCACCATTCTGCCATTTTCTTAGGATAAGATTATCTAGAAAGATTTGTTTAGAAAAAAAGTGAATTAATGTACTCATTGACATGTATGCTCATGTCCAAATTACATACTTGAGGCAACTGGTTATATGTAGTATGGTGTGGGTTATATTTGTTTACTATTTAATGTTTATTATGGGGAAAGTAAAATTCTAACATCTGTCATTACATTGGCTTTCTCAAAAGTTCATAATCAGCAAATGAGAAAAATTCATGTGGTTATTGGAAATCTCTAACTAGGAAATGAATTGGAAATCATGTACTTTTCTTGACGGTGTTTTCTCCCATGATCACTGTTATTCAATTGTTTTGAATGCTTGCTGTTCAAATTCAATTTATTTTGTGTAGTTTTCTTTTTAATTGTTAATACTTTTAGTAAAAATTTAAACATACAAGATATTAGGTAGCTTCAACAAATATGTTGTTCATAATTAGCTCTCTGTAAATCATTGACTTAGTATGTGAGGGCGTTTGAAGTTCTTCTAAATATCCTTCCACAGGAGATTTTGTATTCTGAGATAAAGAAAAAAGAAAACTGTTAGTATTTAGCACTCATCCTCCTATAGCCCTCCTTTCTCCTTTTTCTGTCCTGTCTTTCCATTTTGAGTGCTTAATTCAGATCTATGGATACTTTGTTGCTTAAAATTGAAAAGTAGCTATAGCAGTGTATAAATAAGCCTGAACAAGTGAGATGTCGATTACATTAACTTGGTATGTTCTCACATGTAAGAGTCACAAACAGTATTTAATTACTTAATGACAAGTTGAGCTCATATGTTATGATGGTTAGTATTAGCATCTCAACAGATTTTAGAAACACCTATGCATTGTGCCTCTGAGAATGTCTATGAGGAATTATCTTGATGTGTGAAAGCTTGGATGCCATGGGTGGTGTCATATCTTGACGGTTGTCCTGAACTATGTAAGTAGAGAAAGGGAGCCAACCAGCGGCATGAATTCACTGTTTTCCATCTCTGGTTGTAGTTACGATGTGACCAGCTGTTTAAACTGCCTGCCGCCTTGCTTCGCAGCACCGTGTGTTCAAACCATGAACTAGAATAAATTATTTCTTCTTTAAGTGTTTTTTTTTTCAATGTATTTTATTATAGAAATAGGAAAAGAAAACAAGACATTAAATTTTAGAGGATTATGATGCAAACACTACAGTGTAAGTTACCTAATTATTAAGTGATGGTCATATGAATTAAAAGAAATATTAGTAGCGGTTAAATATTTTAATGATCGACAACTCCAAACAAAACAAATCCTACTACAAGGAAAAATCAAAAAGATTTCACTACAGAAAAGTTGAAATAAATATGTCTGTATAATGCAATTATGGTCTGCCAAATGTAGTGACAAGCACCAGGCTTGATGCATAAGGGCCAGTACCTTGGCTCAGCGGTAAAGGCTCTTGCAGCCAAGCATGACAACTAGAGTTCAGCCCATGAGGTACATGTTGCAAGCAGGAAGCTGACTTATGTAGGCTATTTAGGTCATCTTCTTACCCTCACATGCACACCTCGGCACATAAGTATGCAAACACATGCACACACACACAAATGAATCTTTAAAAGTATATATATGTACAAAAGACTCTTCTCACTATTTGTATTCTTATCAGTGTATATTAGTCATAAAATGTAAGCGTTTTAACTTATATTTCCGTATGTGCACATATCCACTCTGTCTATTAACATTTCCTATCTAAAACCTTATGCACATCGACTTCCACATTCCTTTATTAGGTACCCTTCTAATTCATGACTTTCCTTTTGAATCCACATAAGATAAAACATATACTTGTTTATGAGACTGACTTGTTTCTCTTAACACAGTGTTCTGCAGTTCCACCAATTATCCTGCAATAATAGTTTGATTGTGGCTGAGTAAATATTCCACTATGTTTTTATACTATGCTTTATCAACCTAACAGATGATGAGGACCTAGACTTACTTCATGATTTGGCTGCTGTGGATAATATCATGATAAATAAAGATATTCATGCATTTTGGTAGTAAGTTGGTTTTGATTCTCTTGGATATATATCCAGCAGTTGTGTTATTGCTAGATCATATGGAAGCAGAATTATCTTTCTATGGGTGTGTTTGGTATACACACACATGTGTGTGTGGAAGTACATGTGCCTGTCATTACACACAGAAGCCAAGGACAGTTTCAGATGTCTTTCCCTATCACTTATTGCTTATTCCCTTAAGAGACAGTCTCACATTCAACCTGAGCTAGGCTGGCAATTATCAGATTCCCAGCTATCCTCCTGTCTCTGCTCCCATAATACTAGGTTTACATATACAAATGCCCATTGCCGATTTTTTATGGTTCTGAGAATATGAATTCACATCCTCATATATGAATTGCAAATTCTTTTATCCACTGAGTCAACTCCTCAGGTTTGTTAAATATGTTTTATTTATGTTTCACTTAACATTGAATGCATGTATTGGGTAAATATTGTATAATAAATTTAACGTATTGGGTTTGATTTTTAAATGAGGGTTCTGTTGTTCATAAGTTACACACAGGCAAAGACACAGATAACATTTAAGACATTATCTGGAATGATAAAACTACCCATTACCTAGGTTTATTTCAAACTTGGTATTATAATTCTGTGTTACTTCTTATTACTTAAACATGCTTTCACCTTTTACAGTTGTGAGACAGTTATCTGGACTGTCAACATAATGGGATTTAGAATCAACAGAAACACAAACCCCTGGGATTGTCTGTGAGGGAGTTTCAAGACTGAGTGGGCTAGCTGAAGTAAGACTTACCTTCACTGTGGGCAACGCTGTTTTCATAGACTCTGGTCCACAGACTGAGCAAGAAAGGAAACGAGCTATTCACCAGAACTCAGGTCTTTCCATGCTTCCTGACTGCAGATGCATCGTTACCAGCAACCCCAAACTTCTGCTACCATGGTTTCCTACCATGGTTGACTGTGCCATCAAACCACGAGTCAAAATAAATTCTTTTGTAAGTGGCTTTGGGAAACTATTTTGTCCCAGAAACATATAAAGAAACTAATTCAGGTTCCATAACCATTTATGCATAATGGCCTTCCTGTGCTTCAAAGTAAAGGAAGTTCCTGTTCTTCACTAATTTCTGAATATCTAAGGTTATTTTATTCTTCTGTAAATTGGTATGATTGTCCTTAAAACTATTTTTAACGTTATTTGCCCAGGTTTACTGAGGTCTCTGTTCCACTGAAAATCACATATGTTTGAGGAATATGATTGAATGAAAAGATAAAATATTAATTTTATATTTGTCAGGATGTGATTTGACTTCTCTTTCTCATACTCAATTCCATTACTCTCAGAAGTTTTAGGCATTCTTCTGAAGTGAGAGCTGTTGACAATCACTCTTACGTTTTTAAGTCATTGAGCTTCTCTCTCAATGTACAGATAGTATAAAAAGATGTCAAGTTAAAGAATATATGGTCATGTCACTCTACAGTATAATGATAGTGTGACCCAGGAAATGCACAGTTACTGCAGGATGAGTGGATTTGTTAGGTTTCCTTAGTCTTTGCTCAGCGACCATTCACTCAGCAAATTTTGTTTTGTTTTGTTTTGTTTTGCTACTTTCAAGTATAAAAGTCATTGAATATTGAGAAGTAAGAAGGGAAAGTAGGCACAGAGTCACACCTCTAGCCAAACAGCTATTCAAAATTGCTGGGAAAAAGAAAATCTGTTGTCTTCAATGGAGTGGTACTAGGTGTATTAACCATCCTCCAGGATAGGACCTATGTTCACGGGTAGTCAGACAAGACAAATAGTTTCCTGGCTTATTATTTATTTTTATTTTTTAATAGAGAAATAGAATAGAGAGGTGGGCTTGAAGATTGGAGAAGAGCAAGGAGGATGTAGAAGAGTAAGAAGAATATGATCAAATTATATTGTATAAAATTCTCAACAAATAAAATAAACAATTAGAGTGAGCCACAGCTGGTTGGAGCTGACCCTTCAAAGTTAAACTATACTCATTCTCAAATTCAAGATGCTAAATAAATATGTTTGAATTCGATTTAAATTTAGAATAAAAATTATGAACAAAGCTTACGTTGAAAAAAATGAATGTGGTACAATTTTCTTTTTCATATTAAGACATTTATTTAATGTCAATTTCTTAAGACAATAATTTTTAAATATCTGAAACATAGGTTCTAATAACCTTTAAGGAAGAAATGTCCTTTAAAGAGAAATAAAATTTCAATCTTTCTAGATGTATTTGAGGAAAGGTTGACTTAACATAGTTATAATTTGTAAAATAAACATCATAAAAGACAGGGAAATAGTCATAATCTTGTCTGGAAACAGAGGAAAATTTTTCACCAAAAGAATTATGGAGGTCTGTGATAAAAAGGTAGTAGCTGGCAAAGGGGAGCACATTGATCTGTAAGACAACACTGGATTAAAAATAGATGTTTGGGTCACAACTTCAGGACTTTTTGACTTATAATTGAAGCTTGAAAGTCATAGATCACTTGTATTCATTGGAATGTCTCTAATTTCCTTTTAAACTCTTAAGTGAACCCTGAGTGAGTGGACAATGGCATTAAAATGCCATTGAAGTTTTGTTTACAGAATACTGGCTTAATTTTTGAGACTATCTTAATTTAATTTTTTTTTATACTCTACTTAAACAGTAGTTTTAATTAATACACTAAAAGCAGTACACCAAAGAACTATAGACAACTGAGTAAAGCTGCAAAAGAGAGAGGTAGTTCCCTTGGGATAGCATGCCAATTAATTTTTCAGTGCAAAACAGCCAGCCCTGAAGAGTACATATAAGTAACATTGTATGGATTTAAAAAATTATACTTAGGAATATGTATGCATATACAAATATATATATGCATATATATATATATACATGCAATAACAATTGATGTACGAAGAGGCCATGAATTGAAGTAGAGTAGAGAGAGGTATAAGGGAGGGTTTAGAGAGAGGAAAGGACAGGGAGAAATGTTATAATTAAATCTCAATCTCAAATTTAAATAACAACAATGACAAAGTAAGTATACTTTCTTATCTCACCTTCAAATATAAAATATAAGCATTATGTAATGCTATATTAATGTGAGCCTCTTTGTTGTATTGAGGAGACGTTTGAACTGATAGAATAATCTTGTAATTGTATAATAATGTCACAGATATCTAAATATTTTAAAGATTAAAATAGGTTGGATCTTGGTAATACTGCTATGTGTGATATCTTAAATTTTATTTGAACCTACTGAAATATTGTTTAAATAGTTAAAACACATTTAAAATGAAAATAAAATCATTAGCAGAAAATAATCGTAGCTAGCAAAATTTGTACGTGGAAGAGAAGTTAAACATTTTTGAGATAATTTTCTCAGTCCTTATAAAGCTGAATGAAATAATCTTTTCTAATATGGATAAATTATGTTATAGAACAAGCTTATTAGAACTGTTGTGAAACCAACACTGTTACAAAGGAGAATGAAACTGGAAGTTAGGAGATAGAACTTTAGTCTCCATTACTCTGCCCAGTGACATCTGGATGTCCTCTCTCCTCCAGCCTTGAAACATAATTACTTTGGAAATTATTAAACCATTGAGAGTTCCTACATAACTTCAAGGATATGCATACACCCAGAATTATCCTAATTGAATTAAATAAGCCCTTTCACTCATTGGTAAAAATAATATGCAAAGCCACTGAAGTTTAGTTACATTTCAGAAAGTTGGCACCCAGCTACTTCTACTCACAAACACATAGTATTGAAAAACAAGAAGAGAAAAAGAAAACTTTCTCAGAGACTGTATTAACCAATTTGTCCCCAAATACATGTTACCCTTTCTGTCTCCAGTACTTTTTTAAAACTCTGATTCTCAATAGAGAATTCTACGACAAGCAAACCGAATTTATTTATATCACAAATTTAGTTATTTAACTAATTTCTCATCTCTTCTCCTCTTCCACCTGCTATGGTCCTATATCCTGGAACTACTCTTTATTATTCTGCTTCTACTATATGTATATTCACAATTTAAAAATCAACGGTCATATCCATATTGGCATTAGAAAGGTCATGGACACTTATACATATTATATAGAATTCTAAGTGCATTCATGTATTTTCCTCAAATTACTAATAGTAATCTCATTGTAATTTAACGTAGCCCTGAACAGTTCCTCTAAAGAACAAATAGACCAATTTTGAGCTCATGCAATCCAAGGGATTTGGCATCTGAACAGGAGTCTTTTTACTGCCAGCTTCTTGCGTTGCTCTAATTGCTCTGCCTTCATCAGCAAGTCTTTTTAGAAAGGCAGTGACCCATTGCTAGGGACACTCATGGTGCTGCAGCGCTGTTTACCTCTGTAAAATCTTGACTGCCAGACGGTACCACGGAGAAATGGCATCATTGGCAAGTGGCTTTTTTCCTTGATGTTTTGATATCTATTTCTGGTAAAGATGCTTTGTCATTCCTATTTTATAACTCCTTCTCCTTTGTGAAAAAGCTGCCTTCCCAAGAGCCTTTGTCCAGTCTCGTGGACCAGAGTTCATTCCTGTCAGGCTTCAGGTTGATAGCCCATCACAGAGTAATGTCCAAACACAAGGAATTGTGATAATTAAACTTATTTTTTCCCCCTTTGCACAGAATAACTAATTGTAAAAAATTGGCAGTCGGCCTGCCATTTGAAAGTGAGGAAAAGATCTTGTTTTAACATCTGAGCAGGGTTTTCTTTTTTTTTTTTTTTTGTACTCTGTAAACAATTGGACCATATGTAGTGTGATAAGAAGCATGGGAGCTGTCACAGAACACCATGCAAAGAACCTTACATTTAATCACTGCTCTTTGATTCATGGAAATAGGAATTGCCTTTAAAGTTCTGGGTTTTATCATAATTTTAAGCAGGTTGATATTTTTTGTGAATATCAGATAACCCTGACAATTTACCAAGAGGCAAGGAATTCCACTGTTTTTAAATGTAAATATGTTTTACAGTCATTTAAAAAGGTAACAGATGTCAATATGAGCATTTACAGCCTTTGTTTTGGCCTGAAATCCACTTCAGTGATACAAAGAATCTCCACACAGTGTGACTTACAAACATCACCATTGGTTAAATAAAAATATTTTAAAACAATGAAATAATTTCTTCTTCTTCTTTTTTATTTCCATCTTTTTATGCATACCCTGGGCAAATTTAATATACTATTTAAGAGGATTTATATAATTATTGAAGGTTTTATGTCTTATAAAATGTCCTCTGTTGCTCACAGAGGCACATTTCCTGTGACTAACTCTATTTTCTTGTATCTTGGAGGCTTTTTCCCTAAAATTAATTGGCTTTATAGGGTCAGTGCCTTTTAGTGTCAGAGGGGATGATCAATAAATCAGAAGCACAGAAAGAGCTTTGCAAAACAGAGATGGTCTGTTTTTATTTCCCCTTCTCTTTATCTCTATGTGTCCTCACCTCCAGAAAATACTACAGGGGGAAGCCAGTCACCAATTGAAAGGAAGTCACATGAGAAGAACTCTGACCCAAGTAATCCTTCCACAATAGCCTCTCAGTCAATACTAAAGGCTCAAATGCATCTTTTAAATGTTTTAGCTGTCATAGACCTGAGCAGATTGTTACTTGATAACAAGTTTTGACTGTTTCAGTTTTATATCTTAATATTGTATCTGGGCTCCACATCACACTTAAATATGATTACTAACTATACATATATGGATATTTTGCCATAAGCTACTTGTCCCTCAATAGCCTCCCAACTTCTCTCTATTAAGGGAAGTTGTATTCAGAAATCTTAGCCAATAAGCCAAACATGACAAAGGAGCATTCCATTTCTCTGCTGTAAAAGTTGTACTTACCTTGTTTCCATGAAACTAGCTTCGGTTTCCAAGGAAACAAGAACAAAAAGGCAGTTGGCAGCTAGCATCTGGGACTTAGAACTCTTCACATGTCAATTTTCAACTGCTGGCTGCCAGCTCAAACCTAAGAACACAGGGTATGAAAATCACCTTCAGACCTTAACACACAAAAGAATATTAAATAAGTCCTTAGTTTTAAAATAATTTAGTAAATTGAAAAATCATCTCAAAGACACTGAGAAATAATACAACAAGGTAAATGTGTTTTAACATTTAGAAATAATGCAAATTGAATGTTTGTTTTAAAACATTAGATAAACATATTTGCACAGACATTTTTTCAAATGTATGCCGTTTGTTCCTGGCACTTTTCTCTCTTTTCTGAAATCTTGTTGACTTCTTTCTTCTTATTTACTTTACTTCCAACTCCTAACTTCCTTCTCTCTCTCTCTCTCTCTCTCTCTCTCTCTCTCTCTCTCTCTCTCTCTCAACTCATATGTGAAACATATACAGTTGTATTTTGCTTTCTGCACAAAGATTTGTAATCATTTTTAGAATTTTAATAAAATATTTGTGATGAGACATGACAATAGAGATTAATCCTTTCTCTTAAGAATATATTAAATGGGCTAGAAATATATCTCAGTGCCTAACAACCAAAGTTCCATTCCCAAACCTCCTACATAATGCTAAGGGAGTGATTCTGCCATGTTGGCCTCTAACCTCTGTAAACATGCTTTCTATGGCATTTGTACCCCAAATAATAAACAAAAGCCATCACATACACATACACACACACACACACACACACACACACACACACAAAAATTGGCTTTTGCTGAATAATGATGGATGCTTTGTCTGACTGTGCACAGCTATGTAAACAGATTTGCTGCAACCCTTTTTGTTCCATAGAGTCTACAGGTTTTATTTCATGACTCCATGGACCATTTGGTACACATTTACAAGCGAACTTGTCTTATTGTAGAAGAGGGGAATGAAAGATTATAAGTGTCAGAGGAAGTAGATGATCACATCTAAATAGTGTTTTCCAGAATAGAACAGTTACACATTGTGAATTTGTGGAGGCTATGACTTACATGCAGACTTACATGGAGACTTGATCCAAGCATGGAGGAAGGTGATTAAGACTCTCTCTCTCTTGCAAAGTGATCATCTATTGACAATGTATGGCAGGACAGGGAGATTACAGTTGCTTTTTTATCTCCCACCTGGATACAACCTATGAGAAGCTACCCAGGCTCCAGTAGAAGGACCTACAATCATGCACATACGGCAGCACTAAGTGCACTCAATAGAACAAATAGAATTCTGGGAGAATAGTGATCAGTGTATAGCAGAGGAATTGGAAAGAAGGGAATAGGGAACAGATTTTACCAATACTCATTATATGCACGGATGAAATTTTTAAACAATAGAAGAGTATTGATGAAAGGTAAAAAATAAAATAAGAAGAAATAAACTTTTCTGAAATGCAGAGGTTGCACAGGGAAGGATGAGAAATAACACAGGTATTATAAAGACATTGATGTGTAGACATGGAAACAGATTCCAATTAGTACACAGTCTCCACCTTGGGTTACATAATTTCAAGTTACTCATTGGGATTATCAATTTTAAGTAACAAATGTCAGTCTTTTATGCTTTTCTCTTGTAACCATTATGTAATTTTTAGTAGCCATCGCCCTTGAATGCCAAAACACTTGTGGAGAAAAATCTTGGAAATTACATGTGTGCTAACCAATTGCATTTTTAATATGGAATCAGTATACCACTGTTCTTGCTAATAGACTATAGGGCAAATGTTAACAATTTTGGAAATGGTGCCCATGCTAGATTTAGAGGAAAATTTTCTTTTTCATGATTATTTAAGAAAGTCATTTTACTGTTGCTTCAACAATTTTTTTTCTATCTCTACATATGTATTTATCAAGTTCTTTACCTTCTTTCTTAATAAGAATTCCAGAAATTATGCTTTCTGCTTGTGAATTCAGATACTATTTAATGTCTTCATGTTGCATAAATAAGTAAAGCATATTTTGCTAATGTCAGAAAATCAACTTTTAACAAGAAGAGAAATGACCAGAACTGGCTTGGTGACCATTAAAACTTATGCAAGTAGAAATTTATGAAGAAGCATCATGCAGTGTTAGAAGTCATAAAACTAATACTCTAGGTCTAAGACACTCAAAATGTAGGAAAATGATGGCTGCCTCACTCAGAATTCAGTCCAATTATGAGAATAAGCCAACAGTCTTATTATGGCTTATTTAATGAAGATATAATTTACATGCTATACCATTCCCATTTTTGAAATGCAATCTACTCCTGATTTTAGTACATCCTCAGTCTTGTACAACCTTTACCACTGTATATCAAGAATTTTTAGAAGAAATTTACTCTTAAGAGATATCCTATGCTTTATCCAGTCCTTGAGAGATTCTTCTTTGATTCTCTATGAAATACATGCTTTCTCCCATGACTTATGAACTTTCTTATTCTAAATATTTCATATAAAAAAAGATCATGGAACATCTGACTCCTTCTGTTTGGCTTCTTTCATTAATCATAACATTTTTGGGATTCCTTCCTGTTGTACCACATATCAGTACTTTACTTTTTTAATGTTGAATATGATTCAATTGCATTAATATATTAATATATCCATTCCCAATTGATTGTAAATTTTTTGTTTCTTACTTAGCTAATAAGAACTACTATTTTATAATACTGTACAATTTTGTATGAACATACACTTTATATATATGCATATATATGCATATGTGTGTATATATGTATATATATACATATATTTACATATATGTGTGTGTGTGTATATATATACACATATACATATATATATGTATATGTGTGTGTGTATGTGTATGTGTGTATATATATATATATATATATATATGCATATGTGTTTGGCCATATTATAATTCCAAAATAATATTTTTCTTTTATTGAAAATAGATTTTTTTCTCATATAATATCCTGATTTTGTTTTCTGCTCTCTCAGCTCTTCCCCCTTCCTCCCACTTCTTCTCCCACCTAGATCCATTCCCTTTCTGCCTTCATTACAAAAGAACAGGCCTCTAAGAGATAATATTAAAATACAACAAAATGAAATATGATAAGATAAAACAAAATAATGTTTTTACTGAAATGATAAATTTCTTAATAGTGCTTTAAATTGGACAGAAGGAAGAACATACAATTTTATCCACAAAATTGGTCTTTGGAAGTTTTTCCAACAATGAATTCAAATTAGAAAATACAGTAAGTCAAATACATTCGCTGTTAGCATAATAGTTCCTGGATTTGTTTTCTCTATGAGATTTTTAGTAGCAAATAATTGAGTGTGACATCAGCTGTGTTAATTCCACTTAAAACTCCAGGAAAATATACAAATATAGGCTCAAAATGTCAAGTCATATTAAAGGCAAAGTTAACACTAAACATGATGGTCAGTATTATGCTAACTAATTGTATCAACTTAACACACATTGAGTCTCTGTAAGGAACCACAACTGAGAAAATGCCCCCATAAGATCAGGCTGTAGGCAAACCTTTAATTAGTGATTGATGGGGGAGGGCCAGCCCATAGTGAGTAGGAGTCAAATTTGGGCTGATGTGTCTGGAATCTGCAAGAATGTAGATTGTGCAAGCCATGGGGAACAAGCCAGTAAGCAGCACCCCTCCATAGCCTCTGGATCAGCTCCTGCCTTCAGGTTCCTACCCTGTTTGAGTTCCTGTCCTGATCTCCTTTGGTGATAGACTACAATGGGGAAGTATAAGCCAAATAAACTCTTTTCTCCCTGACTTGCTTTTGGTCATGGTGTTTCATCATAGCAATTGAAACCCTAACTAAAAATAAGTATACGGCCCCAACTTACAGTGGTTTAGTTGACGACTGCTTTTCTTTATGATGGCATAAAATTAATATATACAAAATAGAAGCTATACTTTGAATTTCAAATTTTTACCTTTTCCTAAACCAGGAAAATATTGTATGGTCTTCCCACTCTCCCTTCAGACAATGTGCACTGACTATGAACCACAGCTTCTAGTTCTATCTCTGTAATTATGATTGCTATTCTTAGTTGTCAATGTGACTACATCTGGAATGACTAAAATCCAGAAATTGAGGGCATACCTGTGAGAGATTTTTTGCTTGGTTTGAGGTAGGTGAATCTACTTCTAGTCCAGACCTTTGAAGTAGAAAGACACAAGCCTTTGATGTAGATCTTGAGACAAGAAGACACACCTTTAATCTGGGCCATACCTTCTGCTAGAATTCTATATAAAGACATAGAAGAAAGAAGCATTTGTTCTTTGCCTGCTTGCCCTTGCCTTGCTAGCACATCCATTCCTTCACTGGTATTAGAGACTACTTCTTCCAGATGCCTACATATACTGAAGACCAGCTGAGACTTCCAGCCTCAGGGACAGAGCAATGACTGACTTGTTGGACTTTCCCTTCACAGTCAGTCATTGTTGGGTTAGCTAGACTGCAGCCTGTAAGTTTATATTTGTACATATTTATATTTGTACATATATATATATATATATATATAGAGAGAGAGAGAGAGAGAAAGGGAATATATATAATATATAGGGAATATATAATTATATATAAAATTATATGTAAATATCCATATGTTAAAAACACACAGAACACATATTTCAAATGCTGTCAATAAAGTACATTGTAAGTAGAAAAGATAACTTGTTTAAAAATCTTATGTTTGCTTATGTACAGTATTTTTTATTTAATGCCAACTGTAAAACAAGTTAATTTATAGTAGATGAATATGCCTAAAATATAATGGCCATACTTTACATGACTTTGACATATTCAGTATTGTTCTTTTCTATATACATATAGAATTCATGAAAGTAGGCAGCATAAAAAATATATAGTGAATCATAATAGTTATGTTTGATATAGATGTTGACTCAGGATGAAGGCCTTTTATTCTTTGGTTAATTCATTCATGGGTCCTAGGCCTAGAGCCCTGGAGTGTTTCAGCCTCCATATAATCTAAAAGCATTTAAGCCTAGAACTGGAAGGCTTCAGCCTTTGCCTCTGTACAACTTAGAATGTTTAAGTCTCTAAGACTAGTACTGACAAGCTCCTTCTGGACTCAGAGCTGTACTGATCAACTCATTTGCTCTTCTGGCTCAAACTCTTCTCCAAGCTGACTGGTTCAAACTTATGTTCTGAGCCTGCTGATTGTTTCTGACCAAACTCTTCTGACTGGATGGCTCTGGCTTATTCTCTGCCTCAGATTGAACTGTTCTGCTTGGTTTCAGATTGACTCATTCTTCCCATCTGATACTGACTTCTGCCAAACTGCCTCTGTGTCTCTGCCTCAGACTGCCTCACACTGCTTGCTTCTCTGTACCTCTGCCTCAACCAACTTCTTTGTCTTATTCTCTGACTCTGAGCTGAGATCTTGCTTTTTTATCTTGAGATATGGGCTTATCTTCACTCTGAGTCACTCTGCCAACTCTTCTTCTGATTCATCACTTTTCCTGCTCTTCACCCTGACTTATCTTAGATGTCACTTCCTGTCTGACACTGACTCCTTCTGAACTCTCTGCTTCATTTCTATGCTTCCTGTCTCCTAAGTGCTGGAATTAAAGGCATATACTACCACTGCCTTTTGAATACTTGGATTAAAGGCATATACTACCACTGCCTTTTGAATACTTGGATTAAAGGTGTGTACTAATATTTTTTTCTATATTCCATCCAGGCCACACAGGCCTCTGAATGTGATCTCAGCATATAGACCCCTGGATATGTTCCCTTCCTATAGGTCCTTGGATTTGATCCCTTCCTAGCTATCACATAGACCTTTCAATGTGATCCTTCCCCAGAGCAGCCATGGAGTTAATTGTGTGTTAGCCATCTGCTGTTTGTTGTGGGGCTTGTCCTTTTGTGTGGTTTATATGCCTAGTGTGATGCTGCTGGAGAAAACTAATTTTTCCTTTGTTACCAATTGTCAGCAGAAAATAACTTCTTGATTAGTGATGGGAGTGAAGACCATATTCCTACTGGCTCTTACAATCTTTCTGCTTTCTCTTCTCCATACTTTCATGAGCCCCAGGACAGGAGTACAATGAAGAGATCTCACTTAGGACTGAGTACTCTAAGGTCTCTTCCTCTGTGGACATGATCTAGCTATGCGTCTCTCTATTATTTCCCATCTACTTCAGGAGAAAGCTACTCTGATGATGGCTGAGCAAGACATTGATCTATGGGCAAAATGTGATTTGCAATCATTTTATTCCTTTAGCAGAAGGATAGTATTTGGCTTTCCCATATGTTTATGGCCTACATAGTCTCAGGTTCTGGATATCCAAGCAGTATAAGCCTTTAGTTCCATCTCATGGAGTGAGCCTTAAATCCAATCATACAGTGGTCAGTTACTGCCATGATATTTGTGCCACTGTTGCACTAGCACATCATATAATCAGGTCACCATTATAGTTCAGAGGGTTTGTATCTCGGTTGGTGTTTATCTTTCTCTTCTGGCAGCACGCTTATTACCTTCTAGTACCATGAACACTAGTCAGTAGGGGTGAATGAAGATTCTGGAAATGAAGCAGCTCTAATTCTCTGTGTTCAAT
Organism: Cricetomys ansorgei; assembly: GCA_026225945.1. Taxonomy (NCBI): domain Eukaryota; kingdom Metazoa; phylum Chordata; class Mammalia; order Rodentia; family Nesomyidae; genus Cricetomys; species Cricetomys ansorgei. The sequence continues at coordinate 3,669,098 of JAMJFZ010001230.1, read as the reverse complement.
GAGTTGTGTTGGTGTTGTCTTCAGCAATAGGCCTTACCATTAGTTTATGGAGAGCAACCAGTACCCTTGGCAGTAGCCTGAGATGTTTGGGGGTTCCAATGGACCCATTCTCAAAGGCTTCTCTTAGTGGTGAGAGAAGTCTACTTGAGGCTTTGTTGCCCCTGTTATTTGGTGATTCCATTTAGATTTCTTTCATATATGTATATATTTTAAGAAGCTTCTGCTGTAGTAGGTTTTCATATGACTCCTAAATGGCCCTTTGTGTTAATTGTCTCTCCCATATTCCCTCCCTTAATGCCATCTCCCCTTCATGTCTCATTTAATTAAAAACCCATTCATCTCTCCATAGCTATATATTCTATTTTCTCTTCCTTGAGAAATTCTTTCAATATCCATGTCCCTTACTCTATATCCAGCCTCTGTGGTTACTTGGGTTGTAACAGGCCTGTCAAAGGCTTAAAAGCTAATATCTACATATAAAAGAATATATACCATATTTGTCTTTTGGGGTCCTAGTTATTTCGGGATTGATTGTTTTTAGCTCCATATATGTAATTTTATAATTTTATATTTAAATTTTATAATTTCTTTCTTTTTTGACAGCTGAATAATATTCCACTGAGTAAATGGACTACATTTCTATTATCTAATAATCTTTTGACAGATATCTAGGCTATTTCCAATTTCTGACTATTATGAATAGATCAGCAATGAAAATTGGTGAGCAAGTATCTCAATAGCAGTATCTCGAGTCCTTTGGGTATATATGCCAAAAGAGTAGTATAGCTATGTCTTCAGATAAATCTATTCCTGGCTTTCTGAAGAACCACCACACTGATTCCATAGTTGCTGTACAGGTTTACACACCCACCAGCAACAGAAGAGTGTTTAGCTTACCCTATAACCTTACCAGCAAGAGTTTTATTTTATTCTATTTTGTTTTGTTTTTATTATTTATTTCTATTTGTTCAGTTGAACTTGGGTATTCTGATTGATGTAAGACAAAATCTCAAAATAGTTTTTTTTTTTTTAATTTCTCTGATGACTAAGGATGTTGAGTATTTCTTTAAGTGTTTGTTTCTCAGACATTTGGATTAAAGGCATGTACTAACATTCTTTCTACCCTAAAACAGCCATGCTATGCTGTCACATCAGAGATCAAATGTCTATCACATAGACTTTTCAGTGTAATCCTTTGCTAGAGCAGCCATGCTGCTGGATTAAAAGATTAAATGTTCTTCTACATCTTTCTTCTTTCTGTTTAAGTTATCAATTTTGCAGTGAAAATAGCTTTAATATGGTTTAACTGTTGCAAGAGGACAAGATTAAATGAAGCTTATTTGTTTGAGTCCAAAGTTCTATAGAATGCTTGTATTAATTTCATAAACTTAACAGTCTGAATGTCCTTATGAAGATCTACTTACTTCAGCTGTAGCAGCAGTTGTCTATGCAATGATATTTTATAATTGCAGCAAGGATCAGCTTTTTGCATCATCTGTGTTGTTGTCTTTCTGTGCCTCTTCCTTCCTTGAGTAGCACCTTTCATGTGAGCAGTCGATATCTAGGAAGCTCCTTATTCAGATTAAATCTTTATCAATTTTGATGGAACCCACACCATTTTGTCTCCAGTGGAAACAGAAGAAAAACCTCTTCCTCAATGTATCATATTCCCCAACTTCCATTCTGATGTTAACACACTCTTATAGTATACAGGCTAATTTAATTCAGCAGTCTTTGTCTACAATCCAATGTCTTTTGGCAGCTCTGGTTTCTGCCTCATTGGCATTCAAAAGTTTTAAAGTTAATAAAACATTATGCAATCTATATCTGGGAATCTGTAATCTTATTCCCTCTTTCCATTTATTAAGCATCCCCTTTAAGGTACAATTAGTTCCTTCTATACCTGTTGCCCTATTGGATTGTATGGTATGCCTGTGATATGTTTTATGTTATAATAGGCAAAAATACCTGTTTCATTTTACTGGGGGTATACACAGGGGCATTATAAGTTTTAATTTGTTAAGGTGTCCCCATTATAGCCATCACCTCCAACAAATGTGCAATTACAGGATCAGACTTTTCAGAACTCAAGGAAGAAACCCATTAAAATCCTGAATACGTTTTAACAATGGTATGATGTACAAACTTTAGTTTCCAAAACTATGGAAAAAGAAACACATCCATCTGCCAAATTTCATTTCTTTGGGTACTGTTATGGTTACTTTCTAGAGGTAATGGAGCTTGGTTATAGGAAGAACAAGTAGGACTTTTTAAAAGTATAGATAAATTATTTAGCTTGTTGCCAAGTAATGGAAAAAAAATTTCCTTTAAACCTTTGCTGTGATCTTTTTGATTAAATTCTGAGGTTTCTGACACATTTCCTATTAATAATTGGTTAATCTTTTCATTCCCTTGTGCTAATGGACCAGGCAATCCTATTTGAGGTTAACATGGGTGATATATATTGGATACATTCTGTTTTGAATTGTCTTGTTGCAGTTGCATAAACTATGTTATTAATTCTGAATTATCGGGAATATGTTCAGTGGTTTCTATAAGTAAAACAACCCTTTTTGCATATCAAGAGTTGGTAATTAAGAAATTTAGGAAAATCTAATAATACCATAAGAATAACATAGAGTTATAGTTTTTGAACTGAAGCATATGGGTTTTGAATTACATTACTTACATTTCCTGACTTATAACCTTCCATTCTTGATTTATTTGTATCAGTATAGAATGTATGGGTTTTAGAAATTGGTGTCCCATTTATCATATGGGGAAGAATCCAATTAGTTCTTTTTATGAACTGAAGTCACTTGCTTTTCAGCTTTTTGTTATTAAACTCCCCCCCCAATAATTGCTACAATCTCTTTGCAATATTTATTAATTGTACATAATGAGGTAATCTCAGCATTAGTATAATGCACTTTGATTTATGATAGGTCTGTTTCTGACAACTGAACAAACCTTATTCTTCCTTTTACAATTTAATCAGAAACCTTTCCAACATGGGTCTTTAGTTATTTACTCTGTTCATGTACTAAGAAGATCAATTCTAAAATACTGTCTAATTTCTGCATAATAAGTCTAGTAGGGGAATGTTGAGAAGGGAAAACAAGCAGAATACAGTTAAGTTTGGGATCTATGCAATCTACATGTTCATCTTTCAATTTCTATTTTACCTGAGTCAAGTCTCTCTCTACTTTGACTGTTAATTGTCTAGGACTGTTTAAATGTGAGTCACCTTGTAAGTTTGAAACAAATTACTTAACTCTAGCACCTTGAGGATTAGATTGTATGGAGGCTGTAGTATTCCAGATCTAGGTTTAAGATTAGATTGTAGAGAAACTGAAACCTCTAGGACCAGGGAGTGAATCAGCAAAGAATAAACTGTCCTCTGCCTTGAACCCATGACAATGATTAAATAAATCAATGCACACATCTCTATTTACAATGTCCCTTATATCTCTAGTTTCCCTGGAATTTTTATCATGAAGGGGTGTTGGATTTTGTCAGAGACCCTTTCTGCATATAAACAGTTAATAATGTCATTTTTGTCTTTTAGTCTGTTTATGTATTGGGTTACATTTTAAGTGTAATGAGCCTTGCATCTCTTGGAGGAAGCCTACCTGACAATAGTGGATAATCTTTTCCATGCGCTCTTGAATTTGATTTGAATTATTTTTGAAAATTTTTATATTGTGTTCAATGGAAAATTGATTTTATAATATTCATTTTTGAGTATGTGGGGGGTGGTTTGGGTATCAGAGTAATTGTGGATTTATATAGAATAGGCAATGCTCCTTCTATTCTGTTTGGGAGAATACTATAAGTAATTACATCAATTCTTATTTGAACATCTATTGAATTCTACACTGAATCTATCAGGTTCTGGGCTTAATCTTGATTTAACTCTGGTAGGTTGATTATATCCAGAAATATATCCACTTATTTTAGTCCTCCAGTTTGGCAGAGTAAAACTTTATAAAGTATACTTCATGTTTTTCTAGATTTCCTCCATGTCTTTTGTGATGTACCCCTTTCAGATATAATTTTATTAATTTGGATCTTCTCTTTCAACCTTTCATTTAGTTGGGTTAAGTGTTTATCAATCTTACCAATTTTTCTCAAAGAACCAAATCTTTATTTCATTATTTTTTTGTTATTTTCATTTTATTGATTTCAGCCTTGAGTTTGATTAGTTCTTGCCATCTACTCCTTTTGAGGTTTTTGTTTGTTTGTTTGTTTGTTTGTTTTGCTTTGCTTTTTGTTCTGCAGGTCTGGTGTACCTTTAAGTTGATAATATAAGATATCTCCTTTCTTTTGTTTTAACATAGATACTTAGTACTATGAACTTGCTTCTTAGAACCATTTTTTCTATAGGTTTGGGTATGATGTATTTTCATTTTCATTATATTATGTTCTTCCTTGTTCCATTTGAGTTGTTCAGTTTCCATGAGTTTGTATACTTTTTCTTGTTTCTGTTGTTGATATCCAGCTTTAATCCATGGTGGTCAGGTAGGATAGATGGCTTTATTTCCATTTTCTTGGTTCTGTTGACACTTGTTTTGTGTTTAAGTATGTGGTCAATATTTGAGATAGTCGCAGAAGGTGCTAAGAAGAAGGTATATTCTTTGCTGTTTAGGTGAAATAGTCTGGAAATAGATGCTAGGGTCATTTCATTTATGGCATTGCTTAACTCTATCATTTCTCTAGTTTGTGTCTGTATTACCTGTCTATTAGCAAGAATGGGATATTGAAATCATGCACCATCACAGTTTAGGGGACAATATGTAACTTTTACCTGTTTTATGGTTTATTTTTTTTATATTTTTTATGAACTTGGATGTCTTTGTGTTTGGTGCATTTTTTCCTTTGGCGAGTATGTAGTATCCTTCTTTATCGCTTCTGAAGTTAATTTTGTCAGTTATTAAAAAAATAACTATGCCTGCTTGCTTCTTAGGTCCATTTGCTTGGAATTTTTTTCATCTTTTTATGCAGGATAATATCTATTCTTAATGGTAAGGTATGTTTCTTGAATGAAGCAGAAAATTAGTTCCTGTTTTTTAATCCAACCTGTTAGTCTATGTCTTTTTATTGGGAGAATTGAGGCCATTAATAGTGAGAATTATCAATGAACAGTGTATATTGATTCCTATTATTTTCTCGTTATGATATGAGGATTTATTTCTCCTCTTTTCCTTTTTTGGCTTGGGATTATTTATTCCTTATGTTTTTCTGGGTGTTGTTAGCCCCTTTAGATTGAAATTTTCTTTCTAGTCCCTTGTAGAACTGTATGGGAAGATGAATACTGCTTAAATTTGATTTTATGTGTTCAAAAATTCTCTCAAAAAAGTGTTCCAAGAAATCCATAGATTATTCTCAATGCAAAAGAGTGTTAGGAGCTGATGCAGTGTAGCACTGGGTATTATTGTTGCGGTGGGCTCTTCTATTCCCTTTTCTTCTGTCTATTCCCTTTTTAGTGGTTGTTAGTTTTAGTTCCAAGAGTATTTACTTAAAATAGCCTAAAGTCCTTAGTGCCATTAGTCCTTTTGGACAAGTGCATTTACTTGTGGATGATCAGGATTTTCTCATCTTTCTTTGAAAATTCCATCATTGTACTATGATTACTCTAGAATAGTCCTTTAAAATAAACCACAGTCTTGGTCCTGACACTTGGCATTTTATCTTACATTCGCTGCTGCTACTACTGCATCTGCTGCTATTCTTCCTGGAGTACAAATCCAACAAGGCGATACAATGTAATCCCATCCCTAACACATAGAATGTGCTAACTCTGCATGACTTGCCCTTGGAAATATTTAATACATTTTCATTGGAATTCTGAATTGATGGAAATGTCTTTTTGGGAGCAGCCAACACTCCATCATGAGTATGAGTCAAGCAGCCACAGCATTAGAAATTTTATATATATATAAATTCATCCAATGAATTAAACAGATAATTCCAAAGGGAAGTGTTCTACATTCAGGTGGACACCTGTCTTCTAGAGAAGTTGAAACTAATATTGGTATGGTGTGGAGAAAGAAACAATTGTACAGTACTGGTGTTATTCTAAGCTGGTATGTCCAATATGCAATTCTGTATGGAAATTCCTCAAAAGATTAAAGTGGAATTAGCATATGATACAGCTATAGCACATCTTGGTAGATACCTGGCAGAGAAACACTTGCACACACATGCTTACAGAAGATATAATTATATTAGATGAGGTCCAGAACCAGCCTAAATGTCTTCCACCATATGAATAAACAAAATATAATATACAGTGGGGCTTTCTTAGCTAAAAGATGAATGAATTGTGTCATTTTCAAGAAAATGTAGACCTGCTGTTCATAGAGTTAAGACATATTTAGAAAGACAAAAGTCACATTTTCACATAAAGAATTTATGGGTTTATATACATATGTGTACATGTATGTATGGGTGTAAGGTGTATAAGTATGTATGTATTTATCACCTATATAGAAAAGAGTAAGTTAAGACATATCTTAACTAGTTCCACTTAGACAGTTCACTGTATACATATTTTCAAACTACCACACAATGCATTATAAATTTATAGAATTTTTAGTTCAGCAAGGTGACTCATCAGGTAAAGGATTTGCAATCAAGTCTGAGAATGATCCTTTTAGCATCTCTTTTAAAAAATCTACTTATTTATTTATTTAGTAGGCAGTTTGATACTATGTCCACTAACAGAAAAATAGTAGCTTGATCCTAGACCTTTGAGCTACCCAGTTATGAGTTTTGGGAGATATTTACAGTGCTAGGTATATATTTCTTCCTTTGGAGTGGGACTTAAATTCAACCAGGAAGGAGTTCACTCCCCACATAGCATTCATCCCACTGATGTATGCATGGACATTTCTTACCATACCAGTCATTATTGTAGTTCACAGGATAAAATATGGATAACATGTTTTCTCATAAACCTACATAGCAGAGAATAATTTTCTCCCCAAAAGTAAAAGAATAAATATTGCATTCAATCAGATTATTTTGTAATATTTTTGTTGCAGTGACTATAGGTGCTAATTAATATATTTATAACAGTAATTATACTAATGTATTTTTAAACATTCAACTGATACCATACTCTGTATTACTCCAATGCATTTTGGTTTTACCAAACAACAATATCACTGTAATAGCAGTGTAATATGAAATATATATTACTGAAGACATTTGACTTTTCTCCATATGTGATCTTTTCTTAAATGTTTTTCTTGATTGTTTTTAATTAGTATTCTGAGAGTTACATAGAATTTTGACTATAATCTCTCTCTCTCTCCTCTCTGTATCTGTCTCTCTTTCTGCCTTTTTCTCTCCTCCCCCCAACCTCCCCCATCTCCTCTGTCTTTCCCTTTCTCTCTATTCTCTCTCTGCTTTGGAAAAAAATTTTTAACAGAGAATTATTTTTCACTGAACTTGATGAGATTCAAACCACTCTGCTTGAAGTCATTGACATATACAAATAATTTTCTTTTATTTTATGCCATCTATAATTACTAGCCTATTAAGCATCTGCATTTCTTGATTCTCATGATTTACTAGAAAATATTTCAGTTTTTTGCATAGACTTTCATATATATAGTTGTGCTTATTAATATTACACATTCTGGAGTCTCTTGTTTACTTCTTTCTTACGCAGATTGCTAATTCAGATTGCCCACTAGTATATATATTTAATCATTTAAATTCTTGAATAAATAAAGATATTTAATAGATAGTGTTATGGTTTGTGTTGTTTAACAGTCTTTTCAGAGAGGAACTTTTTTAGATTGACTGACATATTCTAATTTGTATTTCCAACATATTTAAGACTTCTTTCTGAACCTAGAACCTTAAGCATGCTGGATGAACATTCTATCCCTGTGCTACAGGTTCCCGTGCCTGTGCACCTCTTATTTTTATTATCAGCCAGATTCATTAATAAAACCCTTAGTCAAATAAAACAAACATTTAGCTTTCATATGCTTTCAAAATTATATAGTTTTCTTTTTCTCTTCTTTGCTCCATATCACAGATTTTCATTCATTATATTCTCCTATTGTCAAATATTTATTAATACTTCATAATTTAAGTTTAAAATAGTTTATTTTACATATTTTTTCATTAATATAGAAATATTTTGGCAATATATAATTTTTGCTGATTATGAATTGTGTTATAGATTGTTAATAGCAATGATTTAAATATTATTATTATTATTATTATTATATACTATTTTGGAATTTATTAATAGTTCTTCTGGAATCTTTAGACTTCAGTGAAATTTCAGTATCATGGAGAGTATATGCATATGTGGCTAAGTTTCTTTAGTTCTGTTTTCCATTAGTGTTATTTTGTTAGTTGCTCTGTTTAAGCATTTTATATTCTTTTTTTTCTAGTAAAATCATTAATTTCTCAATAGAAAATCCAATTCCTGTGTACTATTGTCAGTTTTTCATACTCTGTTTACCATATTATTGGATATGTATTTTATGTTTGAAACTGTGTGTGTGATAGTTCACCCTTATGTATTCTTTGTAGAACTTTTATAAATATGAAATATGTATATTCATTAACTTTTTGATGTTTTCTGTTACTGCAATTTTCCCACAAACTGATATTACTACACCACATCATTTCCATTGCATGTGACTATTATGATGAGATTTCTAGGCAAGTCCAAGTTGAGTTCATCCTAGCTCCTATTGGCATTCCCAGAGCCCAGCCTGGGGCTGAACTGTGTACCTATTCTCATCTTGTTTTCACTAGGTCACATTGAGCATGCTACTTTCCATTTCTTTTCCATTTCTTTCCTACCTGGCATAGATTAGATTGGCTCTGCAGTAACCACCTCCACCTAGAGAAGTCATCTCCTGTGTAGGTTTGGACCCGTTCTATCATATAATGTAAACATTTGACATCTTTTGGCTATTTCTTCTTTTCATAAGTATTTCTTATTTTCTGTAACTATTGTGGCAAAAATGGTCAACTTACCAACAGTTATGTTATTGTGTGTATTCTAAAATCTAGTTTTCATCTAGAATTGTTCATACACATAATCTTCCTAGAGCAAAATAAAAATAAATGATATGTTATAAAGATAATTATCCAGAAAGCATATCATTCTAAGCCTTACAGTCAACAAGTAATAGCTTGTTGCAGTGAACATCAAGGCTCTGAGAATTGATGGAGTCACTGGGACAAGAAGTCAAGTTACCAGAATTGCTACATGAGAGTATGCCAGTGACCACTTTAGAGCAAATAAACTGTAAAGGTAGTAAAATGTTACCTTTGCAAAATGCATCTATCAGAAGAAAATAGCCCTAAACCTATCAGTAATATAAGCAAAATTCTCATAAGAATATACTTAGACTTTGAGCAAAGTAACAAGATATATAATTCATATTCAAAAATCTTTTCTATACACCTAATTTAAACTCACTGAAAAAAATTATAAAAACTATAAAGTAATGAAGAGATTGAACAGGAACTAGATGTAAAGACCTTCCATGATCATTGATTGTCAGGCGGACTCAATTTAATTACATGGATCATTAAATAGGCAAACATTCAGGCTGTGGTCTGAGGGAAATTATACTACAGATGAACTAATGGAAAACATTGTATTGCTGCTGGCTTGTGGCATAGAAAAAAAGAACTACAAACCTGGAAATGTAGGCAGTGTCTATAAGCTTGGAAAGACAGAGAAGTAGGTTGTCACCTGGTTTTCAAGAAATCAATATAACCAGTCAGACTCTTTGATCTGAGCTCAGTAAGCCTAAATATTTGGCAAATTGACATTATTTTACAGCACAATCTTTTTAATATTTTTTAAAGTGCAATGAAAATTAAGCAAGCCATAAAACCAATATCCTCCATCTATTAGTATCTATATCAATGGTAAGAAAACTATAAGGTTTATTAATCATCTCTACTATGCTCTTCCAGAAAAATATTTAACTAGAAACTATATTAAGGATTACCTGCCTGTGATGGTCAGAACACAGTAAAAGAATGGAGTCCTGTGAGAATTCCGAGTATTTGTGAGAAAACTCCAAGAAAACAAGAGCTTTGTGATCTCAGTTTCTTCAAAACATAGATTTATTCTTAGAATGTGGTCATGCTTCTCGTAGGTGTAGCAGATAGGAGTGAGTTTACGCCAGCTGTTATTGTTGATACGCCTCTCTGGGAAAACATGTTTTTGCCATGTGTGACTTGTCCTTGTGATTGTACACTTTACTCAGATAGATGTCCCTCCTTAACTCTCAAAGAGTATAAATTGTCTATTGCTCTGAATAAGTCGGCTATTGCATGAGACTTTAGTCTGTCTCATTTTTAGGCCCCAATCTCTTCGTGACACCTTATGGAGCAGTAAACAAGTGGAGCCTGAACAGGGAAATGAAGTCCTGCTAGGAGATAAGAGAGTGAGACCTCCCAGGAGGTGAGCACAGTGGGGCAGAAACTGGGAAAGGCTTTGCCTTATGTGGGGCTCCTGTATCTTTTTTCTATTGTTTAAAAAAGGAGGAGCACAAGTATAATCCCTGGTATCCAGAAGGAGGAGATTTAGATGAAAACATAAGGGACAGAGACTGAAAGAATATCAAAGATGCCACAATAGCAATTGAAAAAGATTCCTGTTCAATTTTGGGTCATTTGGGATTTAATTTGGACTGTTACCAAAATGCTTAATGAAGATATGGAGGATATCAATCATGAGGAAGAGATGGGTAATTCCTTGAATGAATATAAACTGGATGATCAAACCTTAAAATAGGTAAAAAGAGGCAAAAATAGATTTTTCCCCATTGAGGCAAAATCAGAAGGGAAAAAAGAGCAACCAGGAAGCACTATACCAGTGAGGGTAAGACTCCCTCAGCTCCTTTACTGGAGCCTCCTTTAGACATGTATTCTCTATTGCCTGAAAATGACCCCGAAGCTTGGGGTGATCTGACAATCAATCTAATCTTGAATCCTCTCCACTTTCTGGTGAAGATTTAGGAGAGGTCCTGAAAATGCTGCTTACAACCTAGGCAAGTGAAGACACAACAGGGAAAAGAAATTCATTTCCAAATTCCCCCCTGGTCTCATGGGCTGTGCTTGGTATTTCCAGTGCAATTTCAGCAAAATCAAAGTGTTTACCTAATTATGTAATAACCAGTCTATTTAGAAATCCAGAAGGAGAGGTAGCATTGAACAGTCCTCACATATCATCTTGAGAGGCCAGAGAAGAAATAGAGCTATTTGGATCAAGACTAAAAGAGGCATTTGTATATCAGGTGGATCCTTTATACCTTTAAACTTATATGTTTCTCCCACTAAATTATCTCCCACCATTTTTATAACACAAGAAGATAAAGTTTTGGAATAAATCTATGTATGCCATAAAATACTAATTGCTTACCTTATTCTTGTTCAATTAGTAAATCATGGAAAGACCCAATGTCAAAAATTATGTGGGTTTGATCCATGTTGTAGTAGTATCTTACCCCTAACTAAAAATTAGTTTGTATGAGTATTATACAACTCTATGGATTTTTTAAATTTCATTTGAAGATTACTATGGAAGGATAGGAAATCATTATCCAGCTGGAATAGTATGGGATTTTTCTCATACAAACTGAATTTGAGATCACAAAAATTGTCTGGCCTCCTTCTATTCCACAGGCAGATACATTATAGATTCCTCTTTGGCTGCTCCAGCCCCAGGATATCAAGGACAGTGACAGAGGGACAGGAGACAGTTGAAATCACAAGATAGTAAACCTTCAGATAAAAAGCAAAAAGAGATATGGTCCATATCATTAGGAGTCAAGTCAGTCCACATGGGGCCAAGTTAACATCTATGCACTAAAAAAGTTGCTTTATTAATGACTGTGTTTATGAGTGGATCTTCGGACTGTCATAGACTCATCTGTTCTTCTGAAGAAGAGACTGCACTTAATTTTTTCCTGGGATTTGAATCATCCCCCCTTTACATAGGACATTATAACATTTGTATTCCTATTAAAGGAAAATATGGGTTTATGTTCTAAAAGATACTAGAACTACTAACCCTATGGATCTCTTTTCAAACTATTATCTAGATTTTTCTGGCCAATATAATAACGTAATTAGTAGTATTGGACATAGTTTTGTTCTCTGTTCTTGGTGGCTGAGTATTACATATAATGCTTTCACTGTACTAATATTATAATTTTCTTGCTTATAGGATACTTCCTTTAAAATTCTCAGCCTCTTTTTCTTTTTATTGTTACACATATGTGTAAAGGCATATTTATGTTTTCAACCTGCACAGTCTATTTAATGGTACTTGCAGATATGTAGTTTCAAGGTATGGGATAATCAATTAGGAATTCATCCCTGGGGATAACTATTTTTCCTTTTCTAAGCTTCCTTAGTTGCCTGCAGTTCTTTATTTAGGTCTGGGGCCCTATGAGATTCCCCAGTTCCATTTTGCCATGACTACTTCCTTGTTTAGGTCTTGTCTAGGCCATATTGTTGAGGTATTATGGGTGCACCCTCCCTATTATTTCTAGGAAATACAATCTCTTAACCAATTTCCTGGCCTTCTTGCTCTTAAAAACTTTTTACTCCCTCTTCCTCTGTATTTTCTGAGCCTTACATGCTAGAGTTATATTGTAAATGTGTCTATTGGAGCTGGAACCCTATGATGAATTGATCTCTATATTTTGGACAATTGTAGCTTTCTGTAAATGGCCTCTAGATTTTGCAAAAATTAGTCTCTTGATGAGGAGTGAGAGCTATACCTATTTGTGGGTATAAAAACATAAGTATTTAAATGTATTCAGGAGATAAGGTGGTTTAGTAGGTTCTCTTCTAAACTATGTGACCTCATTAGCCTTGGAAAGTTCAGTAGGTTTCCAAACCCAGGTATAATTTCCTTCCTAATGAAAAGCCCTTAAGTTCAGTTAGACAGCTGTTGGTTACCACTGAGATACGTGTCATTATTGAACTCCTAGGGATATCTTTTTGTTGTTGCTGCTCTTGTTGTTTGTTTTTTTTTTTTTTTGAGGGGACAGGATTTCTTTGTTGTAACTCTGACTGTCCTGGAACTCACTCTGTAGACCAGGCTGGCCTAGAACTCACAGAGATCTGCTTGCCTCTGCCTCTAGAGTGCTGGAATTAAAGGCGTGTGCCACTACCACTTGGCCTCTTACGGATATCTTAAAATGCAAGTTATTGAAGTTATTGCCATGGAACATAGTTGTCACAGTTGGATGGGCCAATTGGTTGCTTTCCTCATCTGTAAGCCTTCATAACACCTTCTGGTAACATAATTTTTAATTAGTCTTTAAAATTTTCCTACATGTGTACAATGTATTTTGAGGATACTGAACCCACCCAACTCCCCTTCCTGCAAAACCTCCTTGTTCTCTACACATCACCTCTCTGCTTCATACCTTCTAATTTTGGCGGAATATCCACTGGACAGAATGCTGTAGATGAGAAAAGACTTTAGTCATAGGCCTTACCTATTAACAGGTCAGGAAATGTATCAGCAAGGAAAATGATATTGAAGAGATAGTAGCACCAGGGAAACTTTAAATGGGGAAGGAAAAAATTGGATCTTTTAACAACAGATAATATTGAATTGTGTAAACCCCAACAAAGTGGAGAGTAATAGCTCTGACATATGAGCACCAAGTCAGCCACTTATACTTTAGTTCTCTGAGATTTACCACTGGTTGTGATAGATACGCCAAACATGAACTTGAGGTTCTCTCAAGGAAGAACTCCTGAAACTGTTCTAAGTGTAATTAACAGACAGCTGTCAGCTTCTAGCCCTTCTCAGAGATTGTCTTGGTCCCAAGGCAAAGCTGTACCTGAGGTCATTTCATCAAGTGTCCTTCATCCAGGAAGTGTGCAAAGTAGATCCTAAATGTGGTCATTTTTCTCTCCTTTCCCAAATTTTAAAGGTCAACTTCAAAGAAATCTGAGAGTGTCATCCAGAACCATAACTTTAAAAAAATTGTATGAGATCATTTTGTTTCAGGAAAGGATCCTCGGAACATAGTCTCTGGGTAAGAAATAGCATTAGCACCAAGAAACTTATAAAGTGTGAAGTATTGATTCCTACCTTTCACTTACTAAATCACCACCTCTGGAAGCAGGTCTGGCATTCAGTCTTCATACACCCATCACATACTTCCTATGGTTGATGCAAATTTGGAAAGCACTAGTACAAGCTTGTGTTTTTTTATCACATACTCACCTATTTTTGAAAAGTTAGCAAGCTATACTAAGACTAAAACTCTTGTTAAGGAGACCTTTAGATCAGAATTTCTGATGAATTAATTCTTTATTTTTCTCAGAAATATGATGTCCATGTATTCAGGTGCACTATTTCTGAATGATAGTGATTACAGCAAGAGAAGAGAGTGGATGTATCTCAGAGAATTCAATATATGTTAGTTCTTCTGACAGAGGAAAGTGAACCAAACTTGTCTTTCATTTACTTGGAGATACTTCCAGATTTTTGATAGTTCCTAACTTTCTGTTTATATTTTGAAGAGCAAACAATTCTTTTCTTCACTACTGCAAGTTCATTAAAGGCAAAATGATATTATAATATGAATGTTAAAAGTAAGTAGTCCAGGAAGGATGATTGAAAGAGCATTATTTTGGATTCAAAGCATGAATATCATTTTCTGATTCCATTGTGTTAGATAAGCCAATGAAATATGCCAAGTCTCAGAGCGAACACAATGATATATAAAAAGAGTATCTACTTCACAGAGATTTTATAACAGATTTAACAAATGTGCACAGGAGGCAATAAGTACTATGCACTCATTATGGAGAGGTCTAGTGTCTATTTATCATCTCCATCTATGTGTTTAGCACTAGTGTCCAAAGAAACGACTCAGAAATTCAAGATCTCCACACACTTGGCCACATTTATATCTATCTGGTGCAGGTGATGAAAAGACTTCAGAGTGCGTGCACTCTGTGATGGCCTATCTCTTCCAGAAGTGACACAGCAATCGCATTCAAGTAATTTTGGTGGACTGTCTCTGCCACAATTTGGCATGTCTTGTCTTCTTATCTTTAGTCATGAAAAGAAAATGCTGCAGTAAACAGTTTCAAATTAAAATTATACATGCTTTTAAGAAAATGGAGTTTTTCTGATGGTTTCATTTCCTAAGTTTCAGCTTTGATTCCATTACTTCATCATTTTTCCTCTAGATATTACTGTTAATAATACAGACATATAATATGAATAGCAGCTAATATTTACTTATAGCTAATTCTATATATATTACTAAATAATAAAATGCCTATACTTATTAATTTATTTTTATCTCAGGCATCTAATCTAATGTTCTGCCACCTTGCCAAACTCTCATCAGCCAGATTACATTATGGATTCCAGATAGCTCCCCAACCTCTGTATCCTTTTGAAAGACTTCAGAGAACATATAAGATAGAAGACAGATAGATTTATTACAAGGAAAAGTGTAAGGGCTAGAATGGACAGTGGCCAAAAGGATCATTATAACAATCTACATTTTAGGTCGGCTTTATGCTATTCTTGAAGTCTAGCACAGCAATCTTTCTCTGCAAAGCATTTTCCTGACCACATATTGGTCAGACTATTTGTATGAAATGAAAATTAAATACAATGACAGTGACAAGTCACTGTTCTTTCCCAGAAAGCCACTAGCTATACAGTAATCTTATGATCTCCCAGGTAGATTCTTCTATGTCCACCCAGGGACAGAGACAGACTCAGATCCCATTCTATTTACAAGCATCATGAAGCTTCAGTTTCTGCCTTTACAAACTTCTGATTGTGAAAGTGAACTACATCCACAGGGATCTTCAAGCTTGCCCATACTTAGCAACCTGTCCTGCTTGGTTTTGTGCCAACCTAGCAAGATTTGCCTGAGAAGAGAGAGTACCAGAACTGAAAAGATGCTTCTGTCAGACTGGCCTCCATGCCAAATAAGCCTTTTCTTCCCCAAATTGCCCAATGTAGTGATGTTAGGGCAAGCTGGGAGGGTTTCTAAGGAACCACGAGACACAAACCGCTGCAAATGCATGAGGCATTTAGTCCGGGTCCCACCTATCCCACTCAGGTGATGAGCATGGCGGGCCCGATCCCTTTCCCCCCAGCCCTTTTATGGGGTTCAGGGGAAAGGGGTCTGGGGATGGGGGCTCGTGCAGCTTTGATTGGCTCAGAGCTCTCTGTTAAACTCATTGGTTGGGAGTTTCGCACGCAGGGGATGGGGGATGGGGGCAGGGTGTGGTCAACCTGTGCCCTTGGACTAGCCGTCCTTGAGACAGGGTGGCTCCTGGTATGCTGGGGAAGGACAAATCCAGCTGATAAACTTAATGGTCATTTCCCTGTGGGTGGGGAGGAGACTGAAGAGTACTGTTAATGGCTGTACTTGGGAAGGAATTTCTCAATAGGAGGCATTTCCCCCTATATGTGACTGCATTCCTAGGCTTCATATTTCTTAAATCCTTTCAGTGAGACTTTCCTAAAATGTGCACTGGGCTATATTTCCAACCCTACAAAACTTCTCAATAAATATTAATACATATAATTTTTTGACTAAAAACAATTTTGTAAGTATAAATACTATTGTTTTTTTTAAATCGTTTTTGTTTTTCAAGACAGGGTTTCTCTGTTGTAACTCTGGCTGTCCTGGAAATCACTCTGTAGACCAGGCTGGCCTTGAATTCCCAGAGATCTACCTGTTTCTGTCTTCCAAGTGCTTCAATTATAGGCATGTGCCACCACCACCCAACTAATACTTTGGATATTTAAATAACATTGAGCATATGGGGGAGAGGGTGCTAGGTAGTGTCCTAGTTGGATTTTAATTGCTGTGATAAAGACCATGGCCCAAAACAGCGGAGGGAGGAAGGGTTTGTTTGTAAAGCAGAGTAAATGTGAAAACCTTTAATTCAAATGGAGTAAATAGATATCTGCTGCAAGAGACGATATTAATCCTAGAACCAAACTGGAAGGGAATATACCTGAAATGGTGTTTTACACACATTTGTGAGTCACACACATTATGCAGTGTGCAGCTATTTATACTTTCTCAGAGTACTAAATGAGAAATAATGTATTTGAAAAGGAGCTAAAATGCATAGCTCCTGAATACTAAAAAATTTTTAATTGAAAACTTTAAATATATGATCTAAATACCATTTTCTCTGGAATCTGAGATAATATGGAGTACCCCACTGTTTTGACGAGAAAAATCCAAAATTATGTAAATTAAGTCATTATCTGCTTATACTTCTTTTAGATGTGATATGTTTCAATATTTTACTGAACACAAAACAAAAAGTCAACATATCTTAAAAATATAGATACAAATGTTGGGGTATATTTGAACTTATTCTCAAATGTTATAAAGCTACAGGTATTTCTGTGCAGTTAGAAGCTATTTATCTAACAGCCTGAACCACTGCCAGAAGGTCACCTTCCTTAGCCATTGGAACCAGTTTCTTAGGAATGGACTCTGGAATGCAGAAAGCATGCCAATTTGGAGCACCAGCAATTGCCTACTCAATGGCCCTTGATTGAAACAACTAATGTTGACTGCCCACTGAGATATTTGTATTAAAAGAACTAGATTGTTTTGATGTTAAGGAGGAACTTTACAGGACCCCCCTCAACCTAAACACCATGCAGGGAAGACATTGTCTAGGGACTTTACTGGCTGGTAAAATGGTAGCTGAAGTTGGGGGTTGGTGCACTGTAAAAGTTCTATTCATTATATATTAAGGCCTGGGTGGTATTTCCTTTCAATAAAATACCTAGAGGTACCTCACTGAGGAATTTGTGCTGGGAGGAACCAGATAGGAACCAGAGAGGCAGGTCAAGCCATGGGAAGCTGAGGCCTATAAGTGAGCCATGTGGGGTGAGACCCTCTGCCTTGGCTATCCAGGTTTTCTGTCTCAAAAGTTGTCATGTTTCATTTTTGAAACCTGCCGGAATTATTTATATAAATTCTTTAACATAGAAACATCTATTTCTGGCTTCCCAGCTCAAGTAATGAGCAGTAAAAGCAAGCAAGCACGCGCGCGCGCACACACACACACACACACACAGGCACACACACACAGGTACACACACACACAGGCCCACATGTGTGAATACACACATGCATGCATACACACACATATACACACATGCACACACATGCACTTGCATACATACATACATGCACACACATGAATGCACACGCATGCGCACACACACATATACATGCACTCATTTTCACTAGCATAAGAGATTCACGTGCAAAGAGAGATGAAGAACTGATTTAATAAGAATATGGGCACAAGGAAAGGCATGTGCCTTGTTGAGGTTTAAATGACCTTAACCCTTCTGCATGCGCATGCAAGTTAATCCAGAATCTGTAAAATAAAGGAGCATCTTATTTGCACAGAGCAGCCTGACTACATATAAAGATAACATAAATAAATTTCTAATGTTTGCTGTAAATACCACCAAAGAAATATGACTATCTGATTGATATGCAAAATGTTTGCCCTGATAGTGACAGCCCAAGTAAGTTCAAAGTCATAGGAAACATTGTCATCAGCTTAGTCTAAAACTGTACAATTACTTGTGATTCTCTTCCTGTTTAAAGGTGTCTACTTCTGTCTTTTCCCTAGGCTACTTGTTCACTGTTGCTTATTATCATTACAAAGTATTATAACGGATTAACTTTTCCATATTGTGTTCTTATTGGGAAGGACATGTTTTAGACAGCTCACTGACAAGGATTTTGAGGGGGAAAAAATTTCTTCCTTTACTAAAAATTACTAGGCAGCTTGTTTTTGAGAAAAAAAAAATCTCTAAATTTCATGCTTGCAAATTTCCCTTTCCTGACAATTCGTTTAATACAAAGAAATCAGAGAGAAGTGAACAGTATCTAATTAATATCTTCTAATGCCCAACTAATGTCAAGCATGACTCCAATTTATAACTAAACTATATTTTTACATTGACAAATTCAATTACATTTACTGACAGACTTTGAAATGCCACATTATTTATATTGCCAAACTTAGCAGGCTTCTACTATATTTATTAGCATTCTTTCCACAGAATAAAGCGTATATACAATACAGATCACTGCATTCTTCATTTTTTAATCTTTCAAAGTGATGGGTATATCTACCAGAGCAGTAAGAAACTGCATCAGCCTAAGAGATCCAAAAGACCAAATAGAGGCATCTTTAATGTGCAATTCCTTTTAATTCCCCAGGCAAAATGAGGCAACCTTGACATTTCACTCTCCTCTCAGGCTCCTGCTTCCATTCCTCATTCTTTTCCTGGGTTCCTCCCCCTCAGCCCCTCCCAGACCCATCCCTGTTCCTATATGCGTGCAGTACAACTACAGGGCCCCTGTGCACACATCAACAATTTTGAGCTGTGAAGAGGTTCAATTGCCACATTGGTGACTCAGTTGCAAGGCACAAATCATTTACTGGGATAGCTTGAGGACATGACAATGACAGAGAGACATCTGTTGGGTAGGTGGGAGGGGAGAGGGGGCTATTCACAGCTGGTGCATTAGTCCTGCTAGCCACTAGGCTACCACAGTGTCCTTGTCCTCCAGCTTCCTTCCCCCTCTTTCTACATGTGCTCTGCTGTCAGCTGCCAAAAGATATCTGTTCTCACCCTTTGCTGTGTGAGAAGGTGCTAATGCATGACTTCAGGGTATGTCAGAACACACAGCACTCAATAGTGTTTGGAGATGCAGCCAACCTGACCACGAGAAAAGAAGTCAGTCACTAAAGAGTGATTTCCTTGCAAAGAGGATGAAAAATATTTAAGGACCATTCTGTTTATTATAGAAATTAGGGGGCGGGGGCCAGACTGAATGGGAAGGATCCCTCTTTATCTGTCAATGACCTCCCCATCACTCTGCACAAAGTCTACCACATTTTTGCACCCCCTTTTTGTTCAAAGGAAAAATAAATGTTTTCTGCAGAGTGGTTTTGAGTTCTATCTCTGGAATCTACACTGAACAGATATAACAAAGTAAAAGGCAAGTAATTCAAAATGGCTATCAGAATACTCTGTGAGTACTAACTTACACTTTTCTTTTACATCCTAAGGAGGAAGAAGCATAATTAGAAAGGAATTGAAGAAGTTATTTATTCTGTCTCTCATGTTATATTAGTGATGAGGTGATGGGCAGTTGCATTTCGCATAGATCTCCATCATTATCAGAACAGTATCTAGCATATAGAACCCTTCACTCACCTGGGTGAAAAGAGAAACCATCGCAGGACTCAGAAAAGCCTGTGTACCTGTTTTCCCATCCAGGAGCCATGTCCAGAGCTTTAGGTTGATTATCCAGAGAACACTGATGGTTCCTTAGAGGGATTTCAGTTACAATGCTGAAGTATGCTACAACGACAACGAAGCTGCTAGGAAATTTTCACACAAAAAGTCACAGATCTAAAATGCAAAACACAATTTTAAAAACCATATGTAGCGTAAAGTAGGATTTTTTTTTCTTTTTTTATTGGACAACAACGCCTGCCAAATATAGTACCAGGAAAGACATATCCTGGAAAGCCTCTGCACGCATCTTCTAACAATTCTGAAGAGAATTTCTAGTCACTGATGATAATTGCCATAACATTCTAGAGGCTCAGGTAATTTGCCGTAATATTCTAGTGACCCAGGTAATAGAAAGAAAATCCAAATCTGAAGGATTTAAATGAGAAAATTCAAGTCAATCAGACACACAGGTCAGATGTCTCCTGATCAGATTAAATGGACATCTGCATAGGTTGAATTTGTATTGAAATAAAATAAGCCTTCAAAAAGTAGAACCCTGCCTGAAACTAAAAGAATCTCCTTTCAACTGTTAACAGGCCAGATTAGAAACCTAAAGAAAATGAAATTTTTACATCTAGTGTAGATGTAGATTCAGAGCAAAAGGCAGTTTATTCCTTGTCTAATTCAGTTCCTGGTCCTTAGAGGGTTTTATCCTCAGTACAATCTAACCATCGATATACAAGCTCAGACTTAGAAGGCTTCAGCCTCAGTTTTTGAGACTGACTTACTCTGACTAGCTCTTTCTGAACTACAAGCTGTACTAAAGTCAATTAACTCTCTGGTTGGATGATTCAACCAACTCATTGTTCTGGCTTAAACTTTTCTCCAAGTTCCCAGTTCAAACTGACCTTCTGAGCTGGCTGACTGGTTCTGACTGAACTTTTCTGTCTCTGGCTGACTCTGGCTGACTCCCACAACTTCTCTGACTGAACTGCTCTGCTCAATTTCAAACTGTTAGTTTTCCTGTTTAATAATTACCCCTTCTGAAGAACTACCTCTATGTCTCTGCCTCAGATTGCCTCAGACTACCTCACACTACCTCAGACTCCCTCAGACTTCCTCTGTGTCTCTCTGAACTACCTCTCTGTGCACTGAAAGTCTCCTTTTATATCCTATGAGTTGGGCATGTCCTCACTGTAATCCAGTATCAGACTTCACTCTACAGGCCCTTCACTCTGATTCAATCTCAGAATTAGGATTAAAGGTATGGACTCATTCTGTAACCATGAATTGAGAACCATGACCTACTTCTGAACTGACTGCTAACTTCTAGAAACTTAGTGTTGGGATTAAAAGTTGTACTATGTTGCCTTAACCACAGCATTAGCACAGAGGACAGAATTAATAAGACATTCTTTTCTTCATTCC
Organism: Cricetomys ansorgei; assembly: GCA_026225945.1. Lineage (NCBI taxonomy): Eukaryota > Metazoa > Chordata > Mammalia > Rodentia > Nesomyidae > Cricetomys > Cricetomys ansorgei. The sequence goes on along the minus strand of JAMJFZ010001230.1, from coordinate 3,647,365 downwards.
ATCCAGATCACACAGACCTTGAATGTGATCCCTTCATATAGACCCTTGGATTTGATCCCTTCCTAGCTAGCATATAGGCCTTTCAATGTGATCCTTCCCCAGAGCAGCCATGTTGCTGGATTAAATGATTAAATATTCCTCTACAATATAGTGTCTTATTTTACTTTCTATTATACTTGTATTATATATCTATTAAGTGTTTTAAATTCTGATTATCTCTTAACAGGCAAATCTAAAGTTGATATAGACTTTAGTATGCATGTTCATATTATGAGAAACAAAGTTCAACAATGAACTGAAATGTTTATATGATGGTTAGATTCAGATGAAGTAGAAAAATAGTGCTTTTAATAATTTATATGTACTAAGAAATAACCAGCTTGTAGTTTCTATCCTTGCTTCCATAGAATTTTCAGAAGTGCTGTTTCCATGTATAGTATAATCTAATTTTCTTTTTACCTTATAATTTAGTTGTTTACTTAAAGATGATAAAAGGCAATTAGGTAGCCATATAGTATTTTCAAAATATGTGCATTCAGAATAATGTTTAAATCAAGTTAAACCTATATTTCTTCAAAGTATTTCCTTTGATCCTTTGTACTTGAAGCCATATAGCATTTTCAATACATATGCATTCAGAATAATGCTTACATCAAGTTAAAAATTTTTTTTTCCAAAATATTTCCTTGGACCCTTTGTACTCATTCATTGTTGTTTTCAGCAGTTATACAACAGACTTCGGAATTTTTGATCTTCTGCAAAAGAACTTATTTTCCGTGGATCAACCTTTCCTCTAATCCCTTTCTCTCATCTATTCTACTCAAACTCTGGTAACCACTAATTTACTCTCTCAACTTCAAAGACACCAGTTTTAGGTCCCACATGTGAATGACATCAGGCAGGATCTGTCATTTTGCACCTGCCTCATTTATCTTCACAGAATAACCAGTGGCAAGATTTTATTACATCTTGTAAATAAATATTATCCTATTATGCATGCTGTGTAGCTGTCTGATCTGAACTGAAACTTTCCCCTTCGGAGGGAGAAGGAAGGCTTACAACAGTCAAAAAAAAAAAAAAACTTTCAAGTGTCATAATGAGGATCCTCATCATGTAAGCTGTTAATAATTGCTGGAGAATGCAGGAGATACCCATCAATGATGGTCATCATCATTGATAGATGATGACAGAGCTGCCTGAAAGTTCTTCAGGGAATTCTAGTGATACCTGCTTGGCAAAACATCACTCATGTTGGGGTGGGCTGATCAAAATGCAAATACCCTGACCCAGCTTTATCCCTGCAAGTATTAAACTTATTGATTCACCAAGATGAATGGAATGGGGTCATTTCTTTGATTCTGAGAGAATAGACATCTGCTCATATTTTCTCAGAAAACATTACACATTATTCCTTGTAATCAAACTAAAGATGGATTTGGGAAGAACATTAAAGGTGTCCTGCTATGTTTCATAAGACATGAAACCAAGTCTGACACATCTGACAGTGGGGTATGCCCAAGGGTCACCCCCAAAGTGACATATTTCCCTGGGTGAAATGGGATGCCTCACTTCTTTCCTGTAGTGGCAGTTTGTATGACTCCTGTTATGAGTGATATGGCATGCATCTCATCAGAGCCACATGAAGATTGAGTATTCATGATGGGTTACTGTCTTTTTCCATATGGCATGTGATAGCACAGTTCCTGAGTGAATAGCACCTACAGTAGGAAAAATGAATGCCTTGAAAATAGCTTATGGACAAGATAATCCATTGCATTACGAGAAAATAGATCCAGATGATTTATACTTACCAGTAAATTCGCTCTATAAAGTGTTCATGATGTGCCAAAATAATCAGGAGTGAATGAGAAGAAAAATCGGACAAAGAGCCTTTCTCAGTATCTTAAAAACAAATGTAGCAAGGTTTGTGTTGAGTCAGAGTTTCTAGGGAACAAAATGATGGCAAGACAAATATTATGCTTTTGAGTTTTTATAAAACTTTAAATCCTGAATGACACTTCACAAAAGAGGTGGACAATGAGATTCCCATTGTAAATTGCCCACTGCTGTGGTAGAAGAAAATCTCCTGGGTTGTGAAACATTCCAGCTACTCCTATGATGGGGTGGGTGGTCAATATTTGGGAAGGCCCTACATTATCACTGAATGTCTCCTATTGAATTACAGATTTATTGGTTGTCTACTAATGTGTAGTATACCAAGGCTTCAGTGGATACTGGAGATGTGTTTGTTGGAAACATTAGGCAGCATTAGATGGATATGGTCATATAATGTTGAAAGTCAAAGGAATAAGCTTGTTCAGTGTTGGAGAAATTACCACTTTCCTCTGGAGGGGACATACTGTTTGCATTTCTCCACTGGAAGAGAAGATACTGAGGTGAATATACTGCTGGAACATACTCTGTACACACCACCATTGGAGAATTTCACCAGAGAATGAACGCTGTAGTGATGTCATTTGTGGTTGTGTGGAAGAAGACTATATAGTTACTGTGGTCATAATAGTCTCTTCACAGCAATAGAAAACTGACTAAGACAAATGGGAACCCTGTACTTTGCTTTGTTATACTACCTACTGTCTGTAAAAAGGTTTTATCATATATTGCTTGAATGTAGTAAAGATTAGGAAAATCATCCAGAAGGATAATTAAAACTGCAACAAAACAGTTTTAACAAGGGCATCAAAAAGTACTTCCTAGGAGCCATGTAGTTACTTGGGGAAAAAAAAATTCCAGTTTCACTATGGATTTCCTTTGTATGAATTTAATTTTAATAAGCACCCCAACTCTTACTGGATTGGACCACTGTTAGTTACATGCCATAATTAGGTGGGAGTCCCTACTGTTAAAGACACTACATCATTTGATTGTAGGACAAAGATAAATCAATCTGGACTGAGATGGAATCTTTTACCTGATAGCTAACTTTTGTTTAACTAGAAGGTTTTCCACAGATTGCTGTCAGAGAATTTGCCAATGATATTTCTTACCTAGGAATTTCACATGTTAACCTCATCAGTATGCCAGGCAAGATTGCTTGATGGTGACATAATCTTTATGATATCACCCAATTGCTTCTTATTAGATTTAAGCAACACTCCCTAGGATATACTCATGTTTTTATTACATGCTAGAATATAAACTTCTGGATAAGGAAATCATAAATATCAGCAGGTAGGCTACTAATACTGCTTTGTTAGAAATATGCAGTGTGACAATCTAATTAACCGCTAATCATCTGTATATGGCCAGAGATTAATATTGTTGTGTGATTTGGTCCAGAAAGCTTCTTTAAGATGTAGACAGGAGTTACCACAGAAATAACTCACTAAATTTTGGAAAGTGGGTGACTCTATAAAATAGCCATCTAGTGCTCAATCATAAATGTGAGAAGATAATTATATATCTGTTTGATTCCCTCCAAAGTTCCACAAATTATGGAAGAGAGAGTATAAAACATATTAGAACTGGGAAAAAAAGAATACATTAGCTATTTCCTCTGTATTCCCTTGTGGTGGTTGAGGGATATCCTTACAATTCAAGAAAATTATAAAACCAGGAGGATCCCAATAGTTACAGGACTCATGAAGCCCCTCTCCAAATAGAAGCAGTGATTATAGATGGATGTGTAGATGTGTGTTCCTGCAACTTGGACAGGGAAATGGTGTGATGCAGGTATTTTGAGGTGTCACCCAAGCTGGGGTAGATTGTTCATTATTGCAAATGCTTGAATCCTCCATGCTTCTGTAAATAACCTTTCATTCTTGTTTCTATAAGTAAACACAATGTGGTGGTTTTAAGAAAAATGGCCTCCATAGGCTCATATACTTGAATGCATAGGCCCCAAGGAGTGGCACTATTTGAAAGGATTAGAAGAAATAGGATTGTGGCCTTGTTGGACAAAGTGTGTCATGGGGAATGGGAAGAAGGAGGGTAGGAGGTAGGTGTGGATTGGCTTTCATGCTTTAAAGTCTGTACCAAGGCCAGAATATCTCTCTCTCTGCCAAGAGATCAGGATGTAGCTCTCAAGACAGGGTTTCTCTGCTGTAACTCTGACTGCCTTGAAACTTACTCTGTAGACCAGGCTGATCCTGAACTCACAGAGATCCTCCTGCCTCTGCCTCCGAAGTGCTAGGATAAAAGGCATGCATCGCCACCACCTGATAGCTTGCTGCTTTTTAGTCTATAAAATATTTCTCAATTCATTCTATGATACCTCATATCTTATGTATGATATTGAAACCACATAAGGACCAATCAAAGAAAGGGGATTACATACTAAATTCCCCTATGAACATAGATACAAAAATACTCAATAATAGTACTTGCAAGCTAAGTCCAAGAACACATCAAAAAGATTATCTACCATGATCAAGTAAGCTTTATCCCAGAAACACAGTGTTGGTCCAATGTACAAAAATAAACAAATGTAATCTACAATATAAACAAACTGAAAGAAAGAAAAAAAAATCATATGATCATCTCATTAGATACAGAAAAGACCTTTAACAAAATCCATCACCCCTTCATGATAAAAGTCTTAGAGAGATTAGAGATACAAGTGACATACCTAAACATAACAAAGTCAGTTTACAGCAAGCCCATAGCCAACATAAATATAAATTTGAAGCAATTTCACTAAAAAGAAAAAGTTGTCCACTCTCTCCATGAAGTCTTTTCTAGAGGAATAAGTCTATGGAAGGAGATCAAGGGGATACAAAATGGAAAGGAAGAAGTCAAAACACCTTTATTTGCAGATATGATAGTATACATAAGTGAACCTAAAATTTCCACCAGTGAACTCCTACAGCTGATAAACTCTTTCAGCAAAGTAGCTGGATATAAGATTAACTCACAAAACTTTGCAGACCTTCTTTATACAAATGATAAACAGACTAAGAAAGAAATCAGTTTAATAACACCTTTCATAGTAGCCTCAAATAATATAAAATATCTTAGGGTAACTCTAACCAACCAAGCAAGTGAAAAAGTTGTATGGCAAATATTTCAAGTCTTTGAAGAAAAAAAAATTGAAGAAGATACCAGAAGATGTAAAGATCTCATGAGAGCATGGGAAAAATGGCCATCCTCAAAAATAATCTATAGATTCTATGTAACTCCCAGCAAAATTCCAACACAGTGCTTCACAGTCCTTTAAAGGACAATTCTGAACTTCATATGGAAATACAAAAAGCCCAAGATAGCAAAAATAATCCTGAACAATAAAAGAGCTGCTGGAGACCTTACAGTTCCAAATTTCAAGTTGTCCAGATCTGTAGTAATAAAAACAATTGTAGAGTCAAAATAGATCCAACACAACTCAATCACCAAGTTTTCCAAAGCAAAAGATTTTATTGAATTAGGCAGACAAACTGGCCAGTCAATGTGGTGTAGCAGCCTCAGGAGCTGAGGGCAACCCCAACCCAGTTTCCAGAATGGAATTTAAACACACACATTAAACCCCACAAATATCTGGTTCAACAAAAGCAGAAGTCTGGTTCATTTCCTCAGTCTATCATCCATAAGGAACATCCTGAGCAGAAAGCAGAAAGATAACATCTTATATCTGGTTTCTGCAGGAGGATACACATAAAAGAAAGTGTAGGGGATGAGGTTCCCTTTCCATGTGAATCTGACCTTAGCTTGACCCTGGAGGCCAGGCTTTCTTAAGGCAAGATAGTTTTTGCTCTGTTAGGACCTTATAAAATAAAACCGTATGGTATTGGCACAAAAGCAGACATTTGAATATCAGCCATGAGACAGAGCCTGAACCCATCACTGTATGAGACTGGATAGCCCAGAGACCTAGGGTAGAACCAAACACAATTGGGAAAAAAATCAATGAAATGATTCCTAATGATACTCTGCTCGGTGACTTGCCCAGTCACTATCAGCCTTCCTCTGGCAGCAGTTGGGAGCAGGTGCAGAGACTTAAACAGCCAGACATTATATGGAGATAGAATCTGAATTGAAGGTCTCCCTTTGGTTCCTCCCTTCATTAACTTTAGAAAACTTCATAGAAAGCAGGTGGAGGCAGGGAGAGGAAAAATTTTAGGAGCCACAGGTAATTGAGGAGACCAGGACAATACTGAATCAACTAAACACGAATCAAATCGGCTCTCAAATACTGAAATACAGATTCTGCATTAGTCTACATCAGGTCCTCTGACTATATGGTATGGATATTAGTTTGGTGTTTTTGTGAGACTCCTAAAATGGGAGTGGGGGTATCTTTTACTCTTTTGCTTGCTCTTGGGACTCTTTTTTTTCCTACTGTGTTGCCTTGTCTAGCCTGGATATGAGGAATTGTGGTTTGTCTTATTGTATCTTGTTATGGCATGATTGACTGATTTCTCTTGGAGGCCTGCTCTTTACTGAAGGCAAATTTAGGTGAAGTGAATGGGGTGGGGGTGAGACTGAAAGTAGTGGAGGAAGGGGAAACCATAGAAATCCCTTATTAACACTAAAACAGACACCTTTAACATGAAGGTCACCAAGGGCAAGATAATCTGAATATCAATTGTCTTATCCTCAAATTAGCATTCTTTATACATTCCAGAAAGCTGTAGCCTATCCATGTCCAGCTCACAGACTTTGGAAGATGACCATTCCTCCAGCAGACATAACATATGTGTTAAAGTACATTTCAATGTACAGATAGTACATGTAGCTTTACAAAATCTAAGAATAAGTTCAAATATCCTACTACAGGAATGGATTAGGAGGTACAAATGGAGCTCCCTGTGATGGGGAAATAGAACAGGTTTTATGGATGGACTGGGGGTATGTGGGGACAAAAATAGGAGGATCAGGTGGGGGGTACAGATGGGAGATGGGGTTGAGGGAGCGAATGTAGGGAGAGACAGCTAGAATGAAGGGGCATTTGAGGGATCAAATGAAAACTTCGTGCAGTTGAATCTTCATAAAATATATGGAGGTGATCCTAATGAGGTATTCCAATAATGGGGGAGATGCAGTCCCCACTAACCATCTCTTGTCATCAAACAAGAGTGTCAGTACTTGGACTGGGTTGTATTTGATGGGTTTGTTGGCTAATGGTATCCCGTGAAAATTTACAAAAGAAAAAAAAAAAAAGAAAAACAGGCTGTTGCTAAGAAAATGATTGTTCTCTGCAAACTGACAGTGGTATGTGTGTGTGTGGTTTGGAGAAGCATTGCCAAGGATATCACCTACATAACTCATTGAACATGGAGAAGACAAACCTTCACTCCTATATTCTAATTAGTGTATTTGGTGTAGGAAGATACTCTGCAGGTTACCAAAAGAGAAATGTAAACACTAACCTAGCCACAAAACCTTTGACCTACAATCTGTCATGCCTAGAAGATGTGTTAGAGCAATGGTGGCACAGAACTTGTGAGAGTAACCAAGCAATGTCTTATGTGACTTAAGACCCATTTCATGAGAAAGAACCCATATCTACACTCTTTAGGAGACCAAGATCCAGAGCCTAGATATCCCAGAGATCTAGGGGGAATCCAAATGCTACTGGTCAAATAAATAAATAAATCGACAAATGACTCCTAATGAACATTTTTTAAAAAGTGTAAAAACAACCAAAATGCCTATGAAGCATTTACTGGAGGAACAAATAATGTAACAATGCATGAAATAGCCCTAAAAATAAAAATAAGTTCACTAATGATAAATATACTTGCATGAATGAATCTCAAAAATATTTTTCTGTGTAAAAAAAAAAAAGCTGATTATAGGCCCCCATAAACTAGGCCTAGTTACTTAATTCTACTAATTAAGAAAATACCTCCCTGACTTGCCTGCTTATGTCTAGATCTCTTGGAGGCATATTCTTAACTGAGATTGCCTCCTCTCAGATGACTATAAAACTAGTCAGCACAAACTAAGCTGTGCCTTCCCCATTGTGGTTATGGAAGCTTCTGTGCTGGTGGTTCTGGGTTCTATTAGAAATAAGGTTGAGTAAACCATGAGGAGCAACCCAGTAAGAAGCATTGCTCTATGGCCTCTGCATTAGCTCCAGCTTCCAATTTCCTACAAAGTTTGAGTTCCTTCCTTGTTTTCCCTCAGTGGACTGTAATTCAGGATACATAAGCCAAATAAACCCTTTCCTCCCCAAGGTTCTTTTGGTGATGGTATTTTATCACAGCAAGATAGACCCTAAGACACTATCCAGAAAGCAGTATAGCCACAAAGGGCCAATTATATGTCCCGAAAGTAGCATAGTTGATACTTCCAACCTCCTGATTGATTCCAGCCTACTCTGCTTTCCTCAGCCCTTTATCTTCAGGCTAATTCTACCATTTAAAACAAAACTGGTGCAACTTCCAGTCTATTAGGATTTTTCTCACAAGGGTTCTTAATTCCATTTGAAACCTTACGAGCTCTGGGCATTTTCATCAGCATCAGGCAGGCTTTTTTGTTGTAACAGTTTGTATTATCCAAACATGACTTCCTCAGCACCACAATCTTTGTTTGCATCATTCATATGTCCCTTGGCTTAGTGTTCTGAACAGAGTCAGGATCCTAAGTAAACATCTGTTAAATCTACCATGTGATGTGATTGAACAAAAAGACAGTGGTAGAAACTATTTAGTACCTTTGAGAACAATAAAGCTATGGCAAGATGATTGCTGCTATTCTGTGTAGATTCTTTTATCCAGTGAAGATCCTGTGCCAGGTAAGCTAATATGGAATCTCCCCTGACGTTGAGGATTATACAATCCATGCTCTGAACCACCTCATAATTAATTCACACAATTAATACATAAAATAAAATGAAAAAATATTGAAAGATTTTATAAAATACAGGTAAAGATTTTTAGTTTTAATGGAACTACTTTTCCTGCATGTAATGGGAAAGTGAGCTAGCTCTTGTATATTTAAGAATATAGAGAAACTGGTACATTACTAAATAAAAAATAAAGATAGAGGAAAAAGACGTTAATACTGACAAAAATATATTCAAGGATAAATTGTTTTAAATCCTAAATTCTTATAAGGACCTTGGGTTTGTAAGGAATATATTTGATAAAGCTGTTTTATATGACTAATGGTTATTTGCAGGTAGACAGTTCTTATAATAGAAAAGTCTGATAAGTTTTCCTTCTGTTACAAATTTGCAAAATACAAATGATGAATGGAAAGTATCTGGAGTTTTAATTTTTAAGGGTTCCTCACAATATAGGACTCACTAATAACTTACTTTAGAAGTCTCATGGAGTTATGACAAGTAGACATTTCCGTGGGTACAATAGACAGATGACTTTATAAGTAGTTTTGGTGCCTTTGTAGGTTGTATCTTTTATGTCCTAAAATACAGAAGAGTAACAATAATCAACAAAGTTCAGTAAAATCTGATTCCAAAGAATATCTTTATCAAATACAAAAAGTTAATGTCTGGGAACCAGACAGGTGGTATGTTATACTTTTATTAGACAACAAGATCAAAATTAAGATTCAAAAGCCAGTTTTATGCTATATATATACATATATATATATATGTATATATATATCACATACATACATGTATACATGTATATATATAAATATATATAAATAGGTATATATATATATGCATGTTTATTTATAAATGTTTATATATACATATATTGTATATATGTATATGTTGACATTTGGTACTAATAAATATTCACAATTCCCAAACTATTCATCTATCAGTTATGAGTTATTAAAACCAAATTCTTATATTTTTCATTTCATAGTCTCACAGAATTTTTTTGACAATAATCATTCAATATATGTTAATTAAGTGAATTATTCAGTTGTACTGAAATGTAATTGTGCTAATCTTCTTAGAAATAAATGGGTCATTTCATAGAATAAGATTCTTAGTTGCAAAGAATTGGTTATATATTATTTATTTATTGTCTTCTCTTGTAAAATGCATCTGACATCCCCTTCCCCTCACTTATTGCTCCTCCTAGCTCCTGCATCTTCTCTCTTCCCCAAATCTACCCTCCCTCCCTCTAATCACCCCACTCCCCTTCATCTCCCCAAACAAGAGCAGTCTTACCAGGGTTCCTACTCAAACAGGGCATAAGATAGAGCAAACCTGAGCACTAATCCCTGCATCAGTGATGGACTAGGCAACCCGGCAGAGGAAAAGGGTCCCAAGGAGAGGGGAAAAGGTCAGAGAACCCCCACTCCAATCTGTAGGAGCTCTGCAAGGACACCAATCCAGACAACCACAAAACATCTAGAGAACACTGTAGTTTCCAAGACTGCCACTTCAGGCTTTGTGAGCCCCAAAGAGTGCTGGTCAGTTGACCCCTGTGAGTTGTTCTCCTGGTGTCCTGGATCTCTTTAGTTCCTGCATCCCTCCTCCCTCTCTTCTAAGGGTTTCCTGAGCTCTTCATGGTGTTTGGCCCTGAGCCTCTGTATCTGGTCTAATCAGCTGCCAGAGAAAGACTCTCTGATGAAGGATGGGCAATCCACTGATCTATGACATTAGAAACCATCTGGTAGCTATCCTGTCTCTAGTTCCTGTCCCACCCTGCAGTATCAGACTTGGGATCCCTGCTTTGGCATGGGGTTCTGCCATTCCATTGTACCAACAGAAACTGTAGAAAGGATACGTTATAGGTTAGAAGGTTTTGTGGCTGGGATGGTGTCCCAGGCCCACCACTGGAAGACCTGTCTGGTTTCAGAAGATGGCTTCTTCAGGTTCCTCATTCCCCATTGCTAGAGATTCTTCCAGGGTCTACCTCATAGATTCCAGCGACTTTCCAGTGCCTTAGGTCTCCAGACCTCTCCTAATTTCTGGTCAAGTTCCTCAGATTCCAGTAGTTTCTCCATATATTCTTTCCCTCCATCTGTCACCCCAAGCTGGTCCCTTCACACACACACACCCGAAGCATACCTGCACCATATGTTCCACTTTCTCTTTTGGGGGAGATCCCTGTGTCCCCACTGGTGCCCCCCTTCTTGCACAGTCTCTCTGGGTCTGTGGGTTGCAGCCCCTTTGTCATTTGTTTAACAGTCAATATCCACATATTAAGTGAGTACATGCCATGTTTGTCTGTCTGGGAATGGGTTACCTCACTCATGATGTTTTTTGTTTGTTTATTTTCCTAGTTCCATCTATTTGCCTGTAAAGTTCATGAAGTCACGTTTTTCAAAAAGCTGAGTAATACTCCAATGTAAAAACGTGCCATAATTTCTTTATTCATTCTTCAGTTGAGGGGCATCTAGGTTGTTTCCAGATTCTGGCTATTATGAATAAAGCTGCTGTGAACATGGCTGAGCAAGTGTCCTTGCTGTAAGGTGGAACGTCCCTTGGATATATGCCCAGGAGTGGTATAGCTGGGTCTTGAGGTAGATCGATTCCTAACCCCATCAACACTATGCAGCACTGGCAAGTGGCACTTCTGTTAGTGCCATTTTAGTTTTGAAGAGCACATAAGTAGCATTATGCTCAAGCCATCTAACCCAGACATCCTTTTTCTCTTGCCAACCTGAAGATACTAGTTTTGTTTTCTATCTGCCACATCTGGATCTCCTAGCATCCTTCTTCCCATCACAACTTTTACAAGCTAATACTTTAATATTGAATTTTCCCTTGTTCCCAAAGCCAGCCTGTATCATCAGACCGAACTCTAACAAAAAATAATTCAAAACTAGCTCAAGGTTGCTACAAATTTGCAGCAGTGTAACTTAATTTATGGATGGAGTAGCAGATGACTTTGCCCTGTATCATTCTTCAATTTGATCACATTTATATGCCTTGATGAGACATGGCAAAGTTTAATTAGCAGTATTTGTCTCTGTAAAATTCAAGGAATCTGAGACAAAGTTTTAAAAGTAGTTCCTTCTTTATTTAATATTATTATATCATCCTGAGCATATAAAGAATGAATAAAAGGTTTTGCTATTCGAATTGTGGGTATCATTTCTACAGCATCCATTTTTATACATCCACTTACAAGTATTGGTCAAATTCTTTCTTTAGAACCAACATTTGGAGTTTCTTAAGCCCAGTAACATAGAAACTGGTTACTTTCCGCTTGCTACCTTAGCAGAATAATTGGAACAAATACATTTTAAGCCTCACTCCAAACGGTTCATTTGCAAGTATAAGTGAGTTGCTTCACGGACTTGGAAGTGTATCTTTTGTATGGCCAACTGTTCTTTTCTTAAAGTTAGTAAAGTTTCACAACTTTGAGGTTTGTGAAAAGGGAAAACTGTAATTTTAGCAGACAGTGTTGTTCTTAGGCGTGGACAAACTTGGGTTCTTGCCCAGCCTCCCCAACTGTAGGATTGTGCTGCTCTGGAGCCTGCCAGGGTCTCTGTTTTCTGCTAATAGAACACAAGTTTTCTTGCGCATATTCTATTGTAAAGGATGATAAAAACAGATTCTTAAAGAAAACTCAGAAATGTATACTACTTATACCAGAAACACTGAAAATTTTTATTTTAGTATTCATGACATTTCTCTCTCTCTCTCTTTTTTTCCTTTTTGTCTTTTTTGGCAGAAAACAGAAGCACAGGCTGGTGTGGCTGGCACCTCAGCTCAAAAAAAAAAAAAAAATAGAAAAAAAGAAAGAGAAAAATCAGAAGAAAGGAAAATCGAGGCACAGATGGTGCCAAACGTCAGAGTCCCCATTATGAAAAGCTTTGAGATAGAATACTCAGAGATTGGGCAGCGGTCCCTTGGATGAAAGGGTTTTTTTTAAAGTTCTCTTCCTCCGTTTAGGTTAGGAAAAGAAGACAGGTTGGGAAAGTCTATTTTAAAAGGAATGTTAAAAAAAAGATGAAGTCATCCAAAAAGAAAAGGACTTCAGGGTGAAACTGAGCGACTGAAATTCTGTGGAGGATGGCGTGGAAGGAGAGTGCAGTTCTGGCCTGGAGTTGTCTTCTCATGTCATAGGTAGACCTTCACCAAAGTAAATATGAACATGATGACTATTTTAGGCGATGTGATCACATAACCTCTCCATAGAGTTTTAAAGCTTGTAAACGACCAGAGAGAATGTGTCGCCGTCCTTCCTGAGACCTGATCACAGAACCGTGTTGTCATCTCTCCTCTGTGATCCTCTGGGATACTAACCTCTCTCCCCCTTCCTCATGGGCTGAAATTTCATTTTACCTTAGTAATGCAGATTGAACCCAGGGCCTTTCTTAAGCTAGACAAGCACCACATAATCGAGCTCATGGGCTTTTGATTTTGAGACAAGCTCTCTCTCCATTGCTGAGGCTGATCTTTAGGGCATCCTGTAGCTCAAACAAATCTACAGCTTGTGACGAAGTTCCTGTCTTAGCTTCCTTTGTACATAAGATTACAGAACTCTGCCATCAGTCCACCTAACATCCTCGAGAGTTTAGAAAGAAAAGTTTTTTGTGATGCATCTGAAGAAAAACTTCTATTCTGATTTCAAGTCATAGCTAGCACCCAGTGAAGCAGGGGGCATCTTTATGTCCATTTTTAGTAAATTGTAATTGCAGGGACAAAACTGGGACCTACTTCTCATGAATTTTGTAGTTTATGTCCCTTATACAGTAATCATTCTATTTCATTGGAGTTGCATTATGAACTGTGTCTGATCCCTGGGACTACAGATCAGGAGAGAACTGATTCTCTCACGCTGCCCTTTTACCTACATAATCATGCCATGGCATGCAATGACCCTTCCACCAACATACAATAAAGAAACAAAAAGTTTTTTTTTTTTTAATTTAAAAACACATTGAGATTCATTGTCTCTCAGGATTTATGGCGAGTTTGTGATTTTCTAAAATAAGTGCACAGAAGAGGTAACTCTTTTGTAAGGAAAGTTTTAAAGAAATGATTAGGAAACATCGGCAGGCTGTTGCAACAAATGTTATTTACTGTAAGTGATAGGCTACTTGAGCACAGTCAATTGCCTCGAAATATGCCTCACTGAGGTACCTTTCTATTCTCTACCAATAGCCTTCATCTGAGGCCAGCCCTCCAAACAGTACTCCTTCCCCTCCTATTGCCAGCTTCCTCCCAGCCTTTAGAATGCGTATCTAGCTTCTCATGAAAATCTCTTTCAAATCTTCAACTAAAAGCACCTGCTTAGTTGTCCTTTTTTCAGAGGTTTTAAATTTAGAGATAACTATGTGACAGCCTCAGTGACTCAGTTCATCTTCTTGATTAGATATTATTAGATAATACTGTTCATTTTTCCACCTTGCTGTGCACATGGGAAGTACCTTAACAAGGGACTCTCAAACACTGTGGGAACATAGAGAGGGAGATATGGAGGAAGTCAGTATCTAAAAACAACTGTTCCCTGATGTCTGCAGAGAAGCAGTTTCTGAGGACCCTGCAGATTCTATAAATACTGAATACTGAAGTTCCCTATATAAAATGGGTTAGCTTTCATGTACACAGTTATACACATTTCCCATGTAATTCAAGTCTTCTCTTGAATTCTTAATACTTGTTATAATATAAATTATATGAAACTAGGTGTTGCACCTCACTGGCTAGAGAATTGTGATGCAGATACAAAACTCTACACAGACACTTAAATATATATTTAATATTTAGAATCCATGATTACTTGAATCTGTGGATTTGGAGCCTAAACACATGAAAAGCCTTCTTCTAGGGCTATGACCTAAACATGCATGAATATTATGTATGTTTTCTAAACAAGCTAGCAAGTATGGGGTAAAGGGAAAATAGGAAGGTAGAAAGCTAACAGCATATAAGGATTGTTGTTTCTATTCCATTTTGCCCGACCACTACCACACATAATTATAGAAAAAGTATTAAAGGAGATTTTTGTTCATGAAAAGAACTCCAAAATCTAGATCCTTAGGTAAATTTTGAAACTTTTATTAACTTGTTTAAAAATTGTTCCTATGTATTCGATCAAAACATCTGAAGATAAGTAGAATCTACAACCCTTGTATAGAAGATGCCAAACCGAAAGGCATTTCTGGGAAGAGTATAAGGATATGAATATTGGATGGTAGGAAGAAAGATTAAATGATTTGCATAAAGAGAGAACCTCTAAGCTCAAATTTTCAGAAAAATTGTGTCCGTTTATGCAAAAATAGACTCAGCAACAAGGAAGCTGGCAATATTTTATGAGTTTAACACGTGTGATAACTAATACCGGTTATCAATTCAATTGGTTTTAAGTAAGCCCAGGGGATTAGCCAGAGCACATTTCTAGGTGTATCTGAAGAGAATTTCCAGAAATGATTAGTTCATTACACTTCTGATTGAATTAACCCACCCATGGTTAAAACTTGAATAGCCTGTTTAGAGGAGGTAGAACTTGTGAAGCGAAGACCTTGCTGGAGGAAGCAGTTCACTGGGGGCATGCCTCTGAAAGGCATATGTCACCCTGGTCCCTTTCTGTCTTTTTCTGCTTCACTATGGTATGAGCTGTATTATTCTACCAATCCTCCTAGGCCTGCAAATTCTGAAACCAGGAGGAAGATAAATCTCCCCTTCCTTTCAGGCCAGGTATTTTAATGTCAATACCAAGACTCTCTAAAGAATTTAAAAGGTAAAGGTTAGAGTGGAGGCATAGCTCTCTCAGTAAACTACTCATGACACAAGAGCTTGAGGATCTCTGCTTGTATGCACAGAACCCGTGCAATGGCATTACATGATGGTTCATGCCTATTAACACAGTAGGGGTGGGGCAGGCAGCTTCCTAAATATAATCAGGCATCTTTAGCTGAATCTGTGAGATCCACAGATCTCACATGAGAGATCCTTTCTTGAACATTAAGCAGAGACAGCATTGAGGGAAAGACCAGATATCAATTTTAGGATTTTACACATGTGCACACACACATGTTAAGTGTCAACTTATATGCATATACAGCATCCCAGCAACACAAAGACATGCAAAAGTAATGTAAAAATGATTGACTAGATTACTTCCTATTGAAAGACACATTATTTTATGCAAATAACAGTGTCACTTAATTGCTTCTACAAGATGTAGACTTAAACAGACAGGATACATTTTATTAGTGTTTTTATAACATCAATAGTGCCAACTTAAAAGACCAAATTTGACTATGTCCAGGACTTTGGCTCATAGGAGAGTGCAATTGCACAGTGTCTTTCACATAACTCAGCTTTTCCTCTTGTAATCTCTTCATTATCAATTAAAGTATGCATTTGTTACTCAAGTGTCTATAGTAGTATTAAAGAAAGAGGCAGTGGATGGGAAGATGGATATGAAACAAAAGGATTGATACAGAAATCTTCAGAACATTGTGAGTACATTATCCACTACTAGGCAAGAAAATGAATTATTTAATGTCATTATCTATTAACCTAGGCAGTTAAAATAGGACCAAAATATACATAAAAATGAAATAAAACAATTAGGCAACAATTCAAACGGCTCATTATTATTAATTCATTTAGTATTCCTTGTAAGTGTGCTGGTCATAATGAATTCATTTGATATTAATGGAAGCGTTCAGCAGCAATTTCATTATAATGCAGTTTTAATTCATGTGCCATTAAAGTAAAGTAATGTTAAAATTTATATTTATTTTTTGAATACTGTACATGATCCCTAATTTTCAGAAACATTGTGATACTGATGGCATTTTCTTTAAATAGGCTGAATAGTTCATATTTAAGACAAATTGCTACTACAAACTGTACTTTGAGCTAGATTGGTAATACTAAAATTGATGAAGTTTCATGCAATACAGTGTCCTACAGAGGTTGTTACGAATGTCTAACTGTTTCATGCAACTGATAGCTTTTAACAGATGTCATTGACACTCATTAGCAAAGATGTTTATGACTCTGTTTTTATGAAAAAGTAGAAGTGATCTATGTATGTTGAGCATTTTATTAAAACAAATAGAGATTTTAATCTTTCTAACTTCACACTAACATCACAAATACTGTGATGAAAAATTAATTATTTTTAGTGACTAGTGTTGGATTATTTATGAGAGATTTGAGAAAGACGATGGAGAATTTTTCTGTAGATTTCCAACTGTATGATTTTAATTAAGAACATCAAAATGGCAGCAAAAATCATTCAGAAGCTTATTTAGTATGACTTTCTTCAGGGGTAAACTGTTAACATTTGCTAAACAGGGAAAGAAACTAAGGACCACAGGAAAACAACCAAAGCATACAGTTCAATTAACAGACTCACTGAGAGTGCACTTGATCCTTGAGGCAGTTATTCAACACAGCATCACAAAGTAACTGACCTCCAAGTTCTTTATTTGAATTTTTGTCCTTTAATGCATTGTTTACAGGCTTGGTAGCCTAGAGATATATGTACATGTAATTTGCGGTTTTATTCATTATTGTGAAACAATTAATTGGGATATTATTTTGAAATAGCAATGCAAAATGCTTTCCTGATTCCCTAAGCTTACCTACAAGTTAAAAATTGTTTAGAAGCAGACTTTTTTTTAATTAACTAAGTTGATATTTAAAATACTTTGTAAAAGTAAGTAAGTCTCATGGAAACAACAAATAATTCATTAAGATATAAAGAATTAAGAATGAAATTTTCATCTAAAATAGATAAAATACTTGACAAAGGAAAAGAAATAGATGCTTTAAGATGGCCTGCCAGGAAATTCCAGAAATTATCTTTGAAGAAAAAAAACTGAGAGAGCCTCAGGAATCTTGATGAGAGAAGAAAAGATGGAGAAAAACATAGGGGCTACCACAAGTTCTCACCTGTATACCTATGAGCATATTCTTATGAGGACACTTGTAAAAGTGGGGAAAGAACTTTGGAAATAGTCAGCAGTTGGAGCTTCAATTCTGTACATACCTGTAGATGTATATTCAGGGCAAAAGGCAGTTTCTTCTTTACTAATTCAATCCCTGGTCCTAGAGGATTTCAACCTCCATACAATGTAATCTTAAGCCTAGACCTACAAGGCTTCAGCCTTTGTACAACCTAATCTTCAAACCTAAACCTATAATGTTTCAGCCTCCAAGACTTATGCTGACTGAGCTCACACTGAGTAGCTGTCTTCTGAACTCTGAACTGTAAATCATAAACTGTCTACTTCTTACTCACTGCCTTCTTTCTTAGCATATTCTGGACTGCCTCTGCTCTTCTTGGCTTCTTCTGAACTGAACTGTCTGTGAGCTGACTGCACTCAAACTATCAGACTGAACCCTCCACTTCTCTCTGAGCTCTGTCTCTTATCTGCTTCCCATGTGTTTCCACCCTGCTTCAGTCAGAGCTCTGCTTCTTCTCCACTCTGCTTCTACCCTACTTCCTTCTCTGACTCTAAACTTTCAATTCTCAAGTCTGTACTCTGCCTCTACTCTCTGCTTCTCCTTCTCTCTGGGCTCCACCTGTGCCTCCTAAGGGCCAGGATTAAAGGTGTGCACCACCACTGCCTTTTTGAGTTGGGATTAAAGGTATGTGCTACATTGGGATTAAAGGCATTAAAGGTAGAAAGAAAGAACATTCTTTCTACCCTAGAGCATTCATACTGCCAGATTAAAGGATGAAATGTTCGTCCTACAAATACCAACTGTCTCAGTTACATTTCCAGTTACTGACATAAAATACTGAAAAAATAACTTAAAGGAGGACAGGGTTTCTTTAACTCACAGTTGAAGTTCATGGTCAGCTGTAGTTGTAACAAGGACTTAACAGTGACAAAGATCTTGAAGTGCTGGTCTCATCCAGTCAATAATCAGGGAGGGATAAGTGCATGCTATGCTTATTTCTCCCCTTTAATATAGTCCAGAAACCATCAGGGAATAGTGCCACCCACAGTGGATGGGTATTTACACTCAAATTAATATAACAAATATAATCCTTCATAGGCATACCTGGATACTAATCTCTCAGGGATTCTAGATTCTCTAAAGCTGATAATCATCACTAACTACCATACCTCCTCCCCTGGTCAACCAGATATTAGCTGTGACTGTATTCTTGGTTGTCAACTTTACCACAACTGCAATCAACTAAAAGCCTAGCAGCTGGGCTCACCTATGGGGGATTCTTCTTGGTTGGATCATTTGAGGTCAGAAGATTTACCCTAAATCTGGACTACACCTTCTGGTGGAAGCCCACATAAAAGAACATGGAAAAAGGGAGCTTTTGCTTCTTGCCCGCTTGCCCTTACTCATTGGTAGGATTATCCATCCTGTTACTGAGGCTTTATTTGCTGATACAGAACTTACTTCTTCAGGATTCCAGCTTATACTGAAGATATACAGCCCTGTGGATTGAAAACTATCCAACAACTGATTCTTGATCTTTCTTTCAGGAAACAGCCCCAAGTTGAACTAGTAGGACCACAGCTCTAAGCCAGTCTAATAAATCATATATATATATATATATATATATATATATATATATATTCATTCCTAGTCTTGTTTTTCTAGAGAACCCTGACTACTACACCACTAGCCATGTCAGAAAATTCTGAACAATATTTTTTACAAGAAACAAACCATTGACTGCTGAAAAGCATCAAGTGGACCATACAGAAAATTATTGCCTTGGTAACAGGACAAAATTACACTTAAGGAATCCTCTAATCTGAACAAACAACACTTAAAATGAGGTTTCCAAAGGATCAAGCTATTTCCAAGAAGATTTTCTGTACAGTAACACTTATAGAAGTTAAAAACTATTCAGAAAGGGAGAAAGACAACATTCCGAATAATGCATGGCATATAATAAAAATTTGCTAGGCAAAGAAAAGGAAGCAGAACAAGAGTTTACAGAAATAAGAGAGAAATCAATCAATAGAAATAGACAGGGAAGTAACAGATATGATAAGATTAGTAGACAAATCTTTCAAAACATATAATTATGTATGGGAGAAAATAAAAACTCTGTTAAGTATATATGGAGATCAATATCACAACCTAATATCTACTAAAATGAATATTATAATGCCTACTATTAAACTTCACAGCAATCCTTAAAGTTTCTGCTTTAAGGAAAGAGAGAGAAGATAGGGGGGCAAGGAGGGGATGAGAAAGAAAGTAAAATGAAATGCCACTGTAAAATATGAAACAATAAAGATGAAAGGGGAAATCAAACAACAGAGAAGATATGTGAAACTTCTCCACCTGATTCTGTGAGAAGGCCCCTAAAACTTAGAAATCCATTGATATTTGTCAAGACAGAATGGGAAGACCAATTATTAGTATTAAAAACCAAAAAGGTTGCATAACTAGGAATCTGAACATATGTAAAATGGGATATTACAAAAATTTAAACAAGTGTCTGCTGTGGTGTACTGGAAAATGTATTGATCCCATAAACTTAGACAATTAAAGAACCTGCATTGTCCTGATTCCGTGCTAATAAGAGATATTATAAAAAGAAAAACTACAGAAAAATTTTGGCATTGAATACCAATGCCAAAATTGTTGACAATAGTCCAGATAACAAAATAATACTTTATGACCAAATAAAGGTTATCCTAGGTAAAGAATCTTAATTTTACCCTACAAACAAATCAACTACGACAAGCTATTGTAATAGATATGGAAAAAGGAAATCTGTACGGCATTCATTACCTATGTGAAAACAAAATTCAAAATGCAGTACAATGAAAAGTTACCCTCTTTGAAAACTAGAGACAGAAAAATGTATTGTCCTTCAGCTGACAAATTTTGAAGCCTACATGTAATAGTATATAGTCATGGTGAAAAATCAAATTCTTCTTTTTTAAGATGACATAGTAAAACCGTGCTGCTTATATCAACTACTCGTCATTTACAAATCTGCTTCTCTGTTAATTTTAATGAAAATATTAAATTTTAAGCAACAATGATAGAAAAAAACTGCAGCAGCCAATCTAAAAGTCATTTTTGCAAGAATAAGGCTGATGTAAACTATTATTTTTGTTGGATATTTCTACATCTAAACAATTGAGTTCAGAATCCTCACAGCCCCATTTTTAGTCTGTTAAAGTATGTTAGCACAGGATATAGTACTGAGTGGGAATGATGCATCAGAGCAAAGGCAGCTCAGACGAGGCCTAGCTGGATCTTGCTTCAACTATAGCAGTGCTTCTCAACTTGTGAGTCCTGACCTTGTGACAGTTGAATGACCTTTTCACAGGGTTCACCTAAGACCATCTGCATATCAGACATTTACATTATGATTCATGAAAAATTACAATTATCAACAAAAATAATTTTATGGTTGGGCTCACTACAACATGAGGAACTGTATTAAACGGTCACAGCATTAGGAAGGTTGAAAACCACTGCTCTATAGGATGCTGTAGGTAAGACAATATATCATTTTGTTTCTCATTTTCAACGTTTCAGTCCCATTGTTATGGATTATGAACATTCTTCCAAACTTAATTTGTAGTGCGATTTTTCAATCTCTATTCAATTCACCTTGGCTTCTCAGTGTCCTGGGAAGATGCAACACAGAAACACACACACACACACACACACACACACACACACACACACACACACACACACCTACCAACACCAGAAGGAAAATCCACAACAGACCAAAGTAACAATTTCATCCATGGGGCACCTTGGTGAACACGGTTCTCTTATTGATGTTACTAACAAGGAAGTGGAGAGGGATGACTGATGGAAACAAAAGCAGTTGTGTCACTGAAAAGCCTACACTGACATGGAGAAAACGCATGAGAGCTGCAACCTTGGTGTTCCCCATACTTCCTGCTGACAGCTTCTCTTACTGTAGCTTGACTGGTCAGAGCTGAGTCAGGGTATATCTCCCCAAGAACTTCCTCCATAAACCTTAGGGAAGGGCTTCGAGAATGAAGTTTCCTGAGATAGCTAATAGGCTCTCATGAGCCTTTCCCATTTTCCTGGAGGCGGGTATCGATTCACAGGAAACTCCTGTGTATATCCTTACCACAAGCTTTACATCCATTTATTCTGAGCTGCTATCCATGCATTTAACTTGCTCGAGCAAAAGTTCTGGATTAGCACAAGCTAGTTTTTCTTTATTTCCTTCACATTTACATTTTGTAGCAATTAGCACTTTACCAGAGAAACTAATTCTCTATGTAGTCGTAGTCTCTCTCTCTGTCTCTCTCTGTCTCTGTCTCTCTGTCTCTCTCTGTTTCTGTCTCTCTCTGTCTCTCTCTCTGTCTCTGTCTGTCTGTCTGTCTGTCTGTCTCTCTCTCTCTCTCTCTCTCTCTCTCTCTCTCTCTCTCTCTCTCACACACACACACACACACACATACACACATGGTTTGCTCTCTTTATGGCGGGTGGGCCAAACCCCAGCACACAACAGAATTCTACAGCAAAGGTTTATTTGGATAAAGAAGGGAGAAAGGGGTCATGAAGAATGAACAGCAGTAGAAATAGAGGGAGAGAAAGAGACATAGTAACTGTCTCGGGGAAAGACAAGTGAGGGAGAAGACAGACAAATATTAGACAAAGGGAGAAGGGAAGGACAGAGCTGTGCATGGTATTAGCCCTTTAAAGGATCAGGTACAGAGCATGCGCAGTGGTGCCTATACCACGCCCTCAGGAATCACACAAGCAACCAGGAGGCAGATAAGCTGGCTTCCATAAGTCAGATAAGGGTCAGAGAATAAGCGGTTCCCCAACACATGGTTTACTAAAACCCTTTCTAGCAGCAAAGCTAGAGTAGTTTAAATAACAGGTACACATGCATTTGTTTAAACTTTATCAGTCAGTCAGTACAATTTACCAAGATTTGGTCAATCATGGTTGTAGACGCTTCGATCCACTGTTGGAAAAGATAGACTGACTCCTGTGCTTCAATCAAAGGAAAGAGAAAGAGTTAGTTACTAAACACTGACAACATAACAGAGGCACAAAAGCGAATTCTACGTTAATGGGAGTTTCTCAAGAGGACACATAAGAAGAGTTCCTTAGGTAAGTGCATGAAGAAGTTACCTTACTACACGGGAAGAAGGGCTATGTAATAAGATGGAATGCAAAGATCATGACTTTAGCGTATGTGGGAGGGCATTTATGCTAAATTAATATGCTAAATATGAAGAGAGCTTGTGTGTGTGTGAGCAAACAGGAAACAGAAGAGAACAGTGAAGTCTAAAGAACAGTAAGAAGTCTCAATCATATACCACCTTCCAGTCCATTTCTCTCTAAGCCAATCCTTGTATCTGCATCTTTCATTTTCTCCCTTTAAAATATATTTTAATGACTTAAAATTTTATTGAAAAAAATGAAGCATGTATTAAGTGAAGCTTCTAACTTTAATTTTTTAAACTTAAAGAACCCCAAAATATCATTTATGAGAGATAGCTTCATGCTTGGAATTTTCGAATAGCAAAGTACAATCGTCATGAAGATTAGTTGAGTTGCCCCTCACATTCTTACAAAACTTTGGAAACTAATGAAATGGGACCCTGAGAGAGCAAGAGAATACAAAATAATGATTAAGGAGATCTCAATGTAATCTTGCACATAGGTGTGAAATATAATGGTAATTTATTAAGAACGAAATCTCAACTGCATTGTGCCTTCTTAAGGGAATAGTATTTCAAAGGGATAGATGGTCCGCCTGGAGCAGCTTTTCCTAATGTATAAATATTAACAGGTATGTCTAAGGCAAAGAGTTCATAGTCTCCAAATAAATTGTATCTCATTGCTATAACTTCTGGTTTGTAAAGTTCAGCGCATCACTAAACTGTCATTTCCCAGCCACCATCTTCCTTTTCACTTCATGCTTACAGTCATATTTTTTGTTTCCTAATTCACTAACCAATACCTACCATTATACCATGTATGTCTGTTGTTTCCTATTGTCTGTCTCCTTCACCAAAATGCAAATTGCTTTTAATGCTGACTGATAAGTAAACAGTTAGAAATATTCTGATACAAGTCAAAAAATATTTAAAAAAAAAATTGAGTCATTTATAATGACTCAAATAATTTGTAATCAGTATATTTTAGAAAATGCCACAACAAAATGTATGCATTTAAATTATGTTTCTTTTCTTAAATTTCCACGCAGAGGCATGCTTCCCTTGCTGTATCTTATCTGATAATGGCCAGTTGAGTACACTCCACTTTTCTATTTTTTTCTTTTTAAACATATGTGTAACTTTTTATAAGAAAGGTCCCCTTTCTTTTAATTGGTTTATGTTAGACTAATCCATGGCTTCTCAAAGTATAAGTCTGAACCCCACATGGGATTCAGAATGTGAGGGAATGTGGAATCTGTAAAGAATTTCACAACACCAAAGATTCTGAGCATTTCATAACCAAAAAAATCAACTAAAAGTCAACTGTAACACATCTGAAGACTTTCTGAAAAGCGTTTGTACATGTATATCACATCACATTCGTTGTAGACATGATTCCCAGTGTATGACACGCATACTTTACTCTGTGAGATTGCTGTTCCACCATGAAAGACCAGCAGACATTGCCTGAGGCAAATCTGCTCAGTTTCCAGAATACGGTACGTTATCAGTTAACAATGTTTTCTCCAAATATACAATGTATACATAATGGTTTAATAATGGAAGGCTTTTCATGTTTTACTACTGTCATTTCTAAATATGTAAGTATCAAATTAATACAGCTTTGGGTAACATTGCGTAGAATGTTCGATTTTCAAGATTGTTGTTTGAAGTGCTAACTTTCAATTCAGAAGAAGTCATTAAGTCAGTTTTCACTTGGGATTAGGTCACGGTTGTTAACAATTTCTGAAATGATCCTGTTACGGTTTCATTTCTGTTGCTATGATGAAATACTCTGATTAAAAAAAAAAAAAACTTAGTGAAGAAAGGGGCCTATTTCAATTTATATTTCCAGGTTATAGTTCATCTTTGTAGGGGTTTTAAGGCAGTAATTTCAAACAGTTAGTCATATCTGTAGTGAAGAGCAGAGAGAAATGGATGTGACCATGCTTGATGGTTTGCTTTATCTACTTTTATAAAGCCCAGGAATCCTGCCTAGAAAATGATGCCACCCACAGTGGGCTGTGTCTCCCCACATTGATTAACTTAATTAAGACAGTCCCCTGAACATATGCCCAGAGGCCATCTTATAGGCGATCTCTCATGGAGACTCTCTTGTCCAGTAATTCTGTATGCCTTCTGTGTCAAGTTGACAATAAAAGATAATAATCACAAGCACAAAACAACTGTACCTTATCTTGCACTACATATTTATGTGAAGTTGTGTTCTTAGCATTGATAATTGTAAAAGCAAAGAAAGTATCAGTGACTCTGAAAAATGCTGAAGATACTCTGTCTTATAATATCAAAAATTCAGCCAATATTCAATTATGTATTAAAAAATAAATAAGTGTATCTAATTCATCAATATTCAAGCTTGTTTTAATCTTTGATAAATCATAAAACTCAGCCTGGGTGGTGGTGCAGGCCTTTAATCCCTGTACTCAGGAGGCAGAGGCAGGCAGATCTCTGTGAGTTCAAGGCCAGCTTGGTCTACAGAGTGATTTTCTGAACAGCTAGAATTACAACAGAGAAACCCTGTCTCAAAGCAAAAACCAAACCAAAACAAAGAATCATAAAGCTATATGTATACAAAGGATTGTTCTAAAATGAATTCCTTTATAACTTATTTTTAGCAAGTGTTTGATTTGTATAACTATACATACCAAAAGCATAATAGCATACAAATTCCTTTGAGTAAATAGGGATTTTTAACTGGACAAGATAAAGCAGCTATTGATCAGACTTCAAAACATCCAGTTATATTACAAGGGAGACAGAGAGAGAAACAGACAGACAGAGACTGAGAAGAAAAGACAAAACAGTTTCTGTCAGATGTTGTTCTTACTTAAACATATTTATTTAATGCTTACGTTTAGTAAAATAATACAAATCTTGTTGAATACTGATCATTTATGTATGAAATAATCATAGATGAAATAAATGATAAAATATGGATGATTTTTAATCAATGATGAAACATATGCACAGATTAAATCTATATGAAATAAATGATTGAATAGCCTTTCCTACTTCTTAAGAATTTTGAATTTTTGTTTTGTTTTTAATAATGAAAAATACAATAAAAATTTAAAAGGACAAACATACAAGCATGCTACAAATGTAATGTCTTTGATCAAATATGAAGCAATAATAATAATAAAAACAAAAACCAAGAAGAATAAAATCTTTGGAGTCATATGATAATAGAAAACTAAATGAATGGCATGGTTCTAAAAAGATGGCTCTACAATTAAGAGGATGTCTAAGGTCTACAGTCTGGTTGGTTCCCAGAACCCACATGCTATTCATAACCATCTCTTACTCTAGTTCCAGGGGATCCCAAACCCCCTTCTGGCCTTTTCACAGATATAATAATGTGATTAAATAATAGAAGAATACACTAAACTCTGCATAAACTAAACTGCAATATTTTAGGTTAAAAATTTTCAGACAAAAATACAAATTCTAGGTGAATTCTGGTAGAATTCAGTGGAGTTACATGACATTTTCAATTGTAATGAAATGTTTATTTTCAAATATATAAAGAGATGATACATAATAACAAATTTCCATAATACTTATTTTCAATGGATAATTTAAGGTCAGAATAGAGCAACTTTCATTAAAATATTACTTGAAAACTTCTTGATAGTATATCCTTCATCAGAAATATGTATTTTAATGTGTCAACTTAGAATGTGCAAGTTAATAAATTATTTTGTACTTCCTCTGGGAACAGGAACAAATAGCTGAAATAGACTGAAGAAGACTGTGTTTTAAACTTATAAATTTTATCTCTATTGTTAAACATGTCTCAAAAACTCTCTATGAGACACAACATTACACTGATTCTGGTGATATTTTTGACATATTCATTTTATTGTATGGATAGAGTTTTGTCAGAATTATTTTGGTGTATAAGTTTTAAGAAAAATTGGACATTTTTAAGTATAATTTTTGTTAATTAGAAAATCATTTCACTTGTAGTTTGTACAGTATATTTCTTAAATGCTTCTTTTTATTTTTAAAGTGTGTGTGTGTGTGTGTGTGTGTGTGTGTGTGTGGTTTGTGTCTATGTGTATGTGTCTGTGTCAGTATTAACTTGTGAACACAGGTATCCTCAGAGGCCAGAAATTGGAAATAGCCTTGAGCTGGATAAAGGTAGTTGTGAGCCACATAATATGAGTGCTGAGAATTGAACTCTGGACCTCTGTAAGAGTGCTGCATGCTCTGAACTGCTGAGCCAACCCTTTAGTCTCCACAGTATACTTTTAAGTCAGATGGGACAATAACTTTTTTCCATTTAGTTGATGTGTTTATTGCCAAAGTCCACAAATCATGAATACTTTGATATTCAATAAGAAAATAATGATATCTGGGAATATACCTTTTAAAACATTACTGACAACTTTATTCCAGATTGATGTCAGCAAGATGTTAGGATGAGGAGAAATTCTCATTCACTGATTCCCAGCTTTACAAGATAGGGAAGTGACTCTCAACTCCTAATTTCTCCTGGAAGCAGGAAACCTAAATGGGATCATTCCTTTCATGTCCAATTTGGGGCAATATCTTAAAGGTACTAGTTTATATGTTACATTCTAGGCAGAATCCCAGAATTCACTAAATACCTGAAGGTTACTTACAACAAAGAAGAGCTGGGTAGGTTTCCCTGCTGACTGGTACTTGTGGGAGAAATCACTGTAGTACATTGGTCTCTGCTGCAGGAGGAGAAGTGTAAAAATCTGTTCAAGTCATGTGCTGAGTTTTCATGGCCAGATAAGGCATTGGTTTCTGTCTCATCTTTCTCAGAAGATGAACAGAACCTGGCACACTCTAGAGAATTGAGTGTGACTGAAAAACAGTTAGATAGTGTGGTGTTTCTTTTTTATTTTTTAATTTTAAATTGTATTATTTTTAATTAACAAATTATTGTCACACATTTAGGTTTTACTTTTTATATTACATTTATAATTTAGTGTTTCTTTAGAGGATCCAAAATACACCAGATTAACATTAGAGGGCACAATAAGTTATGTTACTAATAATAATAATTATTATTAATAATAATAAGTTATTAACTTATTAACATAATAATAAGTTAATAGCAGGTAATATTTGACATTACAACAGGATTGCTACCAAGCGTGAATATTTTCATCTATACAAACCAATCCTTAAGAATAACAAGGTAACTTATCGAATTTATGAATGCCAACACAAAGTAACAAGGCATATGAAGAAACGGGAAAATGGCCCAATTAAAAGACACAAAATAAATCTCAAAAGTGACAATAATTTGCAATGTGAATTTTAAAATAATAATTAAAATTACCCATTTTTTAAATGTTCAGCAATATTTTTGAGAAATGCTGCATGAAGAAAAGGAGAATTTTTAAAAGAGTAAAAATACTAACAGAAGTTGAGTGAAATTTTAGAAGTGAAACTATAGCTTCAGTGGGATAATTACATTTGCTTAACCACAAACTTGATCAAGCAGAGGACAAAACCAATGACTGTGAAGACAAGGAGTCTTGAAATTATTCTACACTAAGAGTGGGGAAAGAAAACAAAGTAAAACTAAAAGTATGAAGAAGCAACTTCTTGGGCTGTCTTCCTTTAGTTTGGTTTGTGCATTTTTGTTTTATCGTATGTTATTATCTCTTAGAAGCCTGTTTTCTAATAAGAGACAGAAAGGGTGTGAATTTGGATGGGAGAGTTGGTGGGGAGGAACTGGGAGAAGTAGATGGAAAGGAAACTGTAATCCGGATATATTATGTGAGAAAAAAAAAAAAGGTGTTTTCAATAAAAGGAAAAAATGAAATTGTGAAAGGCTGCCAAATGACCAATCTTTACACCATGAGATTAACAGGAGGGTAGACATCAAAAAGGCATAAAAATTACTTCAGGAAATAATGGCTAAAGCCTTCCAAAATCTGGGAAAAGAGCTATCCATCAAACTTTAATAAAAACAAAGATCTCAAATATGAATCATCAGAAGGCTACACCAAGACAGAGAATAATTGATTTGTCAAAGCCAAGGGCATCTGAGTATGTTCGACACTCAGATCTAAATTGTAAGAAACTCCAACTTTAAATGTCCTTCAGGTCAAAATGGAGGGGCTGAGCAACAAATCAGAAACATGCAAAGGTGTAAAGCATACTAGTTAAGTTTTATAGCTATGTGCTTGCTTTCTGAAATGCACTTTTGACGTGCTATATAGATTGATCTTAAAGTTCAAATTTTAAGGGTCCCTCTTGTCACAACATCCAAGCTCACTAGACATTGAGCAAATGAAGAAACATGATCTCTCTGTTTGGGAAAACAAGGCACTGGAGAAGAGACAAAGTGATATACTACTACAGGGATGATGCTTTAATCATTTTAGACTTTTATTTAGAAAACAAAAGATATAAGTACAACGATATCAATAGAGTAAGCAAGGTATAATTTGTGACATTAGTGGTTCATCGTGTAGATGTGGAGAAGTAAAATTATAGACTTTGTATGCAAATAATACTATATTATTATCAATTGAAAATGTATTAATCTTGTATAATGATGATTTTCATATACCTCCTGATAGCCACAGAGAAAAAGTCCATAGATGATATTTAATAAACAAGAAAAAATTCAATGTGTGTCACTTTAAAAAAAAAATGAAGGGCTGGAGAGATGGTTAAGTGCATTTGCTGTTTTTGCAGAGGACCTGGATTCAGTTCCTAGCCTTCATGACAGCCCATGATTTTCTGTAACTTTGGTCCTAGTAGATCTGATCTTCTGGCCTCTATGATCACCAGGCTCATACATGATATACAAACAATGTAAATAAACTTTAAAAATTTCCATAAAACAAAAAAAAGTAGCAAGAGACTAAACAAGAGAAAAGAAACAATAAGACAACAAACCACGAAGAAAAGGGCAATAGTAACTCATTCCCTTTAAGTTAGATATACATGGATTGGACTCCCTGAAAGATCAGAGAGTTGCTAAATGTTTTTAAAAAAATGGTAACTACTTGCCGTCTATAAGATAATTATGCTTTTTGTTGAAAGTTAAGGAATGAAAAATGGATAGTGTAGAAGCTACACACATAATGTCTCAGCAAGAGTATCTAAACATGAGCCTAACAAGGACAATACCAATAGACATACTACTGTGGATGACGGAAAGCCTATGAAGCACACACAAAGATCTTCAATCATCTAAGGAAAACCGAAAAATCATTTTCTTAGTGGAGAACACAACAACTGGTAATGTAGCAAATGGTCATTCCTGAAAACAAACACAGAGGTAACACACGCAAGTAACAGCACTGCCTGAGAATTTAATTTTTTTTTTCTGAATAACTTAGGTGAATACTAATTTAGCAGTATCTGGATATGGAGGGTTCTCATTATAGTCTTGTAGTGAGACAGACAAGAGAAATGAGAGAAACACAGAAAGACTCTATGATTTTGGTTAGATAAGGCTAAAAAATGTTAGCAATGGCCAGAGCTCTGGATAATTTTATATTTGTGTTTTTTTTCACTTGGAGATTTGCGAGTGTGTTATGAATGAGGTAATTAATATTTTTTTTTCTGTGCTCCTATTCTCAATAGGAGAAACAATGTCAAAATATTTTTGTGAAACTTGCCGGTGGTAGGGTATACCATTAATCTTAGCACCCAGGGGGCAGAGGCTGGAGAATCTCTGTGAGTTCAAGCCTAGCCTGGTCTACAGAATGAGTTCCAGGACAGCCAGAGTTACAACAGAGAAATCCTGTTTTGAAAAATCAAAAAAGAATTTTTTTTTCGAGCTACAATTTTCAAAGTATGTATCTATTGCTTCAAGAATTTAAATAGAAAGAAACATGCAATATTTATTCTAATGATCATATGTATAGGCCATGGAAATTAAATGCTACACATAAGGATTAGAAATAGCAAAATTAAAAGAGCTATTCATAATTAAAATTGATATATGGAAATGAGGAACACTTTCAAGATTATCACACAAATGCATGAAAAATTATAGTCAGAGAACAGGTGAAGTAACTGCAGGAGAAAAAACACAATAACTAAATTGTGTTTTAGTTATTTTAAATGAAAAATATCATCAGGGCTATGTTACATGGTAACAAATTGACTTAAAAATATGCTACAATATTTTAAGGGGAAAATAATGTGTTTGAACATGCGAGTTCAATAGACTAGGATATTTCAGAAAATAGAAGAGTGAATGAAAAGAGACAAAGTCATAGTTATACCCACTACATTAAGAACAGGGATCATTTCCAATATCTTTATGGGGCATTATCTCCAAGCATATTTAGTTCGTTAAGCATCTCTCTAATAAGTATATCTGAATTTTCTGAGGCACAGATGTATCAAAAATCAAGTTCTTCCTTCCAAAACTGCATATATAATATGGGCAAAGAATTAGGTGACACATGTGGTTACTTTCTAAACGCTGACAATCTTCTGTCACATACCTTCCAGTTGAACTTCTAAAAACTGCTTACACTTATTTTTAAACTGAGCTTTTCATTTTTAACTTTAAGATACCTCAACTTGGAATGATTATAAAACTCTTCTAAATGATAATTGTTAATATAAATAGTAATACAAGAAATATTCAAAATTAGCAATAATTTTAAAGTTGATAAAAAATATCCAGACTACAGAACTTTAAATATACCTGTTTAGTATTTTGTGTCTTTAGTTCATAAAATTAAGTTTTAATTTTATATTTCTATATAATTTTATGTAATTATATATCCACTCACTATATTTTTTTAATTTTGGAAGACTAGATGTTTGCAGAGAGAACCTTTGAGAATTAGTGTGTTCTGATGAATGCATCAACAAAGCTGAAGTTGTCTTAAAAATATACAGCAGGACAAAAAAAAAATAGGAAAAAAAAAGAAAAAGAAGAAAGAAAAAATTTGAAAGAAACGCTGGGCAGTGTTGGCACACGTCTTTAATCCCAGCACTCCAGAAGCAGAAGCAGGTGGATCTTTGTGAGTTTGAGGACACCCTGGTCTACAGAGTGAGTTCCAAGAGAGCCAAGTCAGAGTTACAGCAGAGAAACCCTGTCCCAAAAAACAAAAAGAAACAAACAAAAAAAGATATACAGCAGGTTGTACAAACACACTCAGCCTACAGAATCAACTATAATTGAAACAGGTCCACACTTAAAAGTGCACATTATAGTAGTAGAATTAATGTTATACTCCAAGAATTGAAAACCTAAATTGTTGGCAATACATTTTAGATGTAATGATGCTACACTAATATTGAGATTCAGATAGTGAAAGCCTTAAGGGTCAGGGGTAGCCCCCCCTCCATCTTAGGTAAGGGAGTTTCTGCAGGTGTCAGTCAGAAAAGCAAGCTACGTGAAAAGATAAGAACGAAAGCCGAGTTCATTTTGTCTTTGTCAACCTGGATTAAGACTTCTAGAAGTCTGGTACCAGGAGGTTTATTATAGGCATAGTTAAACACAGTAGAATTTGGAAAAACATCTCCAGGCAACAGTAATTTCCATTCCATGTTTCCAAGCAATAACCACTCCAATTACAGGTACACAATAAAACTTAAGATGGGACTACATAGAAACTCCTTTACAATGTACAGGTGACCATGAGGGTGGGTTCTATTGCTAAAGTGCCTAGAATATAATGTGGTCTTTTACTGAGATAGCATAGAGGTCTGCAGGCCACAAAATATGTGTAACATCTCCCCTAAGGTTAGGTTCTATTAGCTGGAAGCTAAACATAATGGTCTAGAGAAGGAAGAGTCTGGAATAGTCATTCTGGAGAATTAGGGTGAGGCCTGTCCATACAGAGAGCAAAAAAGGTCATCAGGTCATTAACAACCTCAACTCTCAGCTTTCTAAGTGAAGAGTAGGTATTTGATTTTGTCTCCTCCATTGAGGAGACACCCCTCCATGATTAACATTCCTGGTTCTTTTAGTGCTTTTTTGTGAGTTCAAGGACCTTGTGCTTTCTACAATTGAGGATAATTGAAAGATAACATATACTAAATTGTACTCCAAATAAATGGAAATGCCAAGCTAGAAAGCAAGGCAATGGCTCTGGCCTAGGAAGACAAGAGAGAAGCATCTGTATTCAAGATAAAAAGAAATCCAATATTAAATTTCATTTTCCTAAATAACTAGTGTCAAGCTACAGTAGCAATCCTGTTCACATTTTGGTAGTCTTAAGTTGAGTTAGAAGTTTAACTCTTAAAGGGTACTCAATAAGTATTTATTGAATAAATGAATGAATGAAATGACCTCCAGCTGTGATAGTTATATATATGCAGGAACACAAAACACAAGTCAACCATGATACTTTATTATCTTTGTGATTCAAGTCTTTTAACGACATTAATAGCTTTCATGGAGTCAATAAACATAGTGTGGAAAATTATTCCTTAATTTACGCAATTTACTACCAAGAATCAAGTCATTCAATTACTCTTCAATGTGGCCTCAGGCTTCACTGTAGTTCCAGAAACATAGTTAACAGAGAGCTTCCAAAACAAATGTGAGCAATCTGGGCAGGATTCCTCCTTCAATAGAGCATCCTAAGTAGTGCTTACCTGTATGCAAAGGCTCATAAATAAAAGCATCAAGAAGGATCATATCTGCAAAAGTAACGTTTGCTCCTATTCTGTGCAAAATTCCCTAGATTTACAAAATTACAGCTATTGTCAGTAACTAACATTCTCTTTGGTTTTTATTGATGTAACTCTATTACATTGATGGTGCCATCAATATTCTGCAAACGTAAAGTCCACACATAAGTAATTCCTTAGTTATTATATTACCTAAAGGAGAATAAGAGTGTCTGGCTAGAGTTAAAAGTCAGTTTGCAGCTCATTTAGATTTTATATTTACATGAGTTTCCTAGTATATATTTTCCTGTTTGAATTGCAAAGATCCAAGCCATAATTAGAATGCATTACTTGATGATTTATCAAAACACTCCTTGATGTTTTGTATAATTTTTTTAACTTGTTATACAAATGTTAAAAATCCATGGTAGTTATAGTTGCTTAGTAAACAATATTCATATGTCTACTTGCTATGTATTGCATATAATAAACAGGAGATAATAAAGCTGTGATTACTAAAATCCTCAGAAAGAATTTATTCCCCTAATAAAATGTTTAAAGACCAATAAATTGAATAATTCTCTTTGATATACTAAAATAATTCCTGCCATTGAAAATTACCATGTGTTCATTCAACAAATTTCTGTTAAGGGTTTAACTAAGTGGCAATCATTTAGTGACATATACAGAACAGGAAAACTAGTGAGCATATTATCCATAGGAGTTTATTTTCAATGATGTTTAAAATCTGTTAAGTATTATGGATATCAAATACATAATGAAAAGATGTTGGGAGACAATTTGTTCAAGGAGACCACAGAATATATCATATGCTTATAGCAGTCTGATTTCTAAAATCATGTAGATATTATAATAAAATAGACTTGAATATTTTCTTTGGTGTTATTCTACAATGAAACAATGTCAAGTACTTCCTCCCCTAAGTTCTCCCTTCTTATATTATAACCTGGGTTATATTGTGCAAGAGGTTAGCCTATGTTCTTGCTCAAATGTAAATATCATATATCAGAATAGATTTTCATAAAGTGGCTAGCAGTTGAGTACAGCTGTAATGTCTTATCTTACTCGGGATTTAATAAAATTTTCTTTCTGCATTATCTGTCCCCTAACACATTCAGAGTCACTTTGAGCAGAGATCACTTGAATAATGGAAAGATAGTTATGAACATATATATTATACAATGAATATGTATTTAGCCTGACTATGTTTCAAATCAATCATGAATCTCAGATAAGTTAATGACTTACTATGTAAGGAAACTTTTAGCAATTTCTTTTATAATAATAAAAATTACTGGTATTTAATTGTAAGTTTAAATGTGGATGTTTTAATTGAGTTAGGCTAATGAGATTGATTCTTGCAACTCCTAAATTCCCCAAAGTTTTTAATTTGGATATATTTTTGCTTTTTATAACAAAAAAACAAGGTACATGCAAAAAATCTTTGGGCTAAGAGTCATGAGCATAAATTTGGGTTAATTTGAGGATGTCTTATTTTTTCAACCCAAGGCTCAGAGAAATGGAACTTCATGCATACTCTTCCTTATAATCCTAAAATATTTTTGTTTCTGTTTTAGGGGTGGAAGGTCACATGAAGCAATAAATCAAGCGACATAGCTGAGAATGAAATTCAACTGCTTATCTTCTTATCTACCTATCTCTAGTGCTAAGACTATAGACCATTATTAGCATACTTGGTTCAATAAATATATTTGGTGATAGATCACGCTTCTTTTATCTTAGAAAATTTTAAGTTGTAGCTATAGTACAGAAATAGAATTGACTGGGAGTAATTATGATGGTAAATATTGTCAATTTCTTAGTACCTAGAGTTACCAAAGAGACCAGCTCTGGGTACTGTGAGGGATTATTTTGAGGTTGGTAAATTGCAATGGGGAGATCCACCTTAACTGGGTGCCACAGCTCTCTAGGATGGGGAGATCCACCTTAACTAAGAGCTACAGCTCTCTAGGATGGAGAGATCCTTAACTGGATGACATAGCTCTCTAGAGTGGAGCCCCTTAGATGAGCATATTCATTCACTGATCTTTGCTTTCTATGTATGCAGTGTGACTAGTCCTCAAGTGCCTGTTGTTGTGACTTTGAACTATGAAGCCAAAATACCAGTTCTCTCCTCAAATTGCTTTGTTCAGATCTTTTATTTCAGCCATAAGAAAAGTAACTAAGAAAAAGAAGTTGGTGCCTAGTAGTGAGGCCATTGCAATGTAGTGAGGCCATCACACTAAAGGCAGGCCATTGCTCTGCAGTGGTGTCCCTGAAATGTAGTAGGGCTCTTGCTGCAATATACCTGACCAAAAAGGTCTTTAGCTTTGGGAACTGTTTTGAGGAGAATGTGGAAGAGGTTAGAAATTCAAGCAAGAAAACGTCCTTCAACTCTATAAGCAGAGGGTAAGTGGGCCATTCTAATTGGAGTAAAGAAGACCAGAATGTCAAAAGAAATATGGACCATGGGAGTCTGGCTCGATAAGTACTATACAGAAAGAATAATGACTCTATGAAGAACAAAGCTAGAGGTAATTTTGAAAAACGATTATAGATATGTTCTGCTAATAGCCTGAGAATGTGTGTGAGGCTGAATTCAAAAGCAGTTAAGTTTATTTGTTTTGGAGTGAAGGGAGAAAATTCCAAGGCAGGTGACTATTCAGTCTTTGAAATGGTTAATACGCATTGCTCTTGACAGATCTACAGTAGGGAAAAAAAAGCAACCATAGGAGCAGAAAGATTAAAAATATGTGTGGCTTGTGTAGAAAAAGGGTGTGAACATGTTTAAAGTTGTGCATGTGCATCCTAAAAAAGACATTGTAATTTTAAATATGGTGCTTCCTTTTCTGGCCTGAGACAATAGGAATATTGATTGCATTCATGGCAAAATCACACCCATCACAATTTTCAATTTGTGGAAATGCAAAGTGACTTAAACTCAGAATTCTTGAGATACTTTTTGCCCCTGGAGAACAATTGCCTATAGGAATGTTTCCCAAGGGTGAGGACACAGAGGCTAACACAACTGTGATCCAGAGGGCCAAGACGCCACTCAGAGCTGGCAACAAAAACTTGGAAGTACTGTCTATTTAGTGGTTTAGCTGGTTTTGCAGGCATGAAGGACACAGTTCTTTTGCAGCCAGTTAAACTTTTCACCACAGTTCCAGAGAGCTACTAAGGAAAGCCAACATGTGACAGGATTGGAGTCTTAGCCTTGAGAGGCTACTGTGTGAAGCTATGAAGGTTAAGTTTACATTACAAATAAGACTTCAAGATACTGGATATTCTAATATAATGAGTGTCTAAAGATAAATGCTTCAGACATGGAATGAAGCTGGCCAAAGAGAGAACTGATGCTTTCTGTGAGCAAAAAAGATGGAGAGATTTAACAATTTATGTCCTTTGAGCCCAGATAATTCCATCACAACTCCCAGATACCAGACGTGGAAATGAAGGACTTATTTGTTACCTTGGTTTTTTATTTTGCTTTGGTCCAATCTTTTCTTTTTATGCCTCCACCCCTCTCTATTGAAATGCTAATGCCTATTCTGTGTTATTGCATGTTGGAATTGCATAACTTAGTTTTGATTGTATAAGGATGTATAAGTTATGAGGTGGCTTGAGTTTCAGTAGAGACTATGTTTATACTTATGAGCAATGTGGGAACTGCCGAAGATTATTGGACTTTTTGGAATTGGGCTGAATACATTTTGTACTATGAGATGACTACAAGTCTTGAGGAGGAGTGGAAGGTCATGATATGAAAGTGGTATGTTTGGGTGTCTAGTTGATAGGGAATCAGTGTCAAGCCTCTATATATGCTCATAAGGTATTACTTTAATTATACTAGTTGAAGGGGGAAGACACACCTTAAATAATGGACTCATTCTCTGGGCTTGGAGCCTAGATTGAATAAACAGGAGAAATCTGCCTGAGCATAAATAGTCATCATTCTTTGTTACCTCATCATGTATATGCTGCAAACAGCTTTCCCAAGCTCCTGGTTGTAGAACTTTCCTGCCATGATGGACCACATAGTAAAACTCTGTACTAGAGTAAACCTATCTTTTTTCTGTTGTTACTCTTTAGGTATTTTTTTATAGGAAAATAGGAAAGGAAACTAAGGAAAATAGCTAAGAGAACAATCATTTGGTACTTTGCCTTTTAAAATGGAGTAAGCCAATTAGGGTGTATTTTTTGCCACCTTCATATGTATGATTGCATTTTTAAAATAGTCGTAAGTATAGTTCAGGTTATCCTACATGCACAATTCTGCTTTTGAATGTTCAAATATTCAAATGGATTAAGTAAATAGGGATATGAAATTATGGACTACAACTTACATATCCGTATTCCAGACTGCTCTTTGTTTTTTGAGATTTTTGGAGATACTCTTCATAGTCTATGCTGGCTTTAAACCTGTGCTCAACTTCCCTCTACCTCCCAACTTAAAAGTTAAGCTAAAAAATCTAACTAGTTTGAAAGGAGAATATACTATCTTCCAAATAGGCAACAATATTTCAATTTTTCAAGAAAGCAATTTTTCTAATTGTTAGGATACTCATGTGTATTTCTTTATGATTGCTTTCAGCTTTATCTGTGATTAATCTTTCCACCAATGTTCCAATAGAAGGAAAGTCTATATATACAATTTGAAAGTTCAGAGGTACATTGAGAATGCACGTCAATCATCCTGATATAACTGTAGAGTCATTCACAACTGTACAGATAATCACATGAGAACGTTTTTCAGGACTTCTACTTGTTAATTTCTATTGCTGTGACAAAACATGATGATCAAGGCAACTTATAAAAGAAAGACTCTAACTGGGCTTATGATTTCCAAGGGTTAAATTCCATGTTAATGGAGCAAAAGCATGACAGCAGAAACAGCTGGAAGCTCACATCTTGATCCACAAGCAGGAAGCAGAGAGCACACTGGAAATGGCATTTGTCTTTTGAATCTTCAAAGCCCAACTCCAGTGAGAGTCCAACCCCCAAAAAGGCCACACCTCCAAGTCCTTCCCAAATTGTCTCATCTACTGCAGTCCAAATATTTAAACATATGAGTCTATGAGTGCCGTTTTCATACAAACCACCACAGGAATCCTTAACATAATAATTTCATGATTTCCCCCCCGCCAAAAAAAATTCTTTCAGAAAGCTAGATGGAGAATCATGTTAGAGAACTTAGTAATGGAATAATTTTGCTAAGTTTTTGTATAGTTTGCTAAG
This sequence comes from Cricetomys ansorgei, assembly GCA_026225945.1. Lineage (NCBI taxonomy): Eukaryota > Metazoa > Chordata > Mammalia > Rodentia > Nesomyidae > Cricetomys > Cricetomys ansorgei. Next base: position 3,608,599 of record JAMJFZ010001230.1, on the reverse strand, counting down.
AATTTGTATAGTTCTCTACTTCATGTTTTTCATAATCTTTGTCATTTATCTCAAATAAGTATACTTTTCATCAATATACGTAACCCCTTAAGCCATTCAGTGTATCTGATGTGACTCCCCACCCTTGTAAGTCTATCCATTTTTCACAGAACTATACTACATAAGGCAATGCGGTTGGTCTATGTACATTCCAGGTTCTCCAATTCTTGTTTGTCCACTCTTTGTTCTAAAACAGTATTCTGGACAGATCTGCTGCTTGAACACTCAAAAAGCAAGACTTCTAGTCATCTATGAATATGTCACCCTTGTCCCCACTCTATATTTCTGCAATTTGAATTTATTCCTATGTTCTTGGAACTTACAAATCTACCATTATAATGGTCTTGTGACTAGTCATATAATTGCAAAGCAGACAGAAAAGAAAATTTCACTTACTGTGTTTTATCTTTATTGATACAAGCTATGATTATAACTCTGAAAGAGTAATACTGCAGAAAAATTAGGCATGTTCATACACGATCCATGAGCCATTTTAGATTATAAAAAGGTCTTCTTTTGAAATTTGAGCCAGTTCATTAACTTTGCACTACATAAAAACTATCAGGTTAGGTTTTTTTAATTGAACATGTTTCAATGTTCTTAGTGGCTAATTCTTCTCTACTGAGATATGCAAAAAAGCATATACACACAAAAACATTCCATTTAATAAAAGGAAGAAATTTCATTCATTTAATTAGTTAGTCTGGGAGGGAAAAAAATAAAATGTACTTTGGAAAAAATGCTACTAAAACTTTTTCTACTTTGGTAAAATAATTTGACAAATATTTATGACTGTTTTGGGGTGAGGGATGGCAGCAGTTTTCAACCTGTTGTTCATGATCATAAGAATGCATATATTTACATATTTCTGGTGGTCTTAGGAACTGAGGTATCATTCAGTAACAAAATTACCATTATGAAGTAGCAGCAAAAATAAATTTATGGTTGAGTGTTACTATAATATGAGGAACTACATTAAAGGATTGCAAGATTAGTAAGGTTGAAAAATACTGCAAATGGTGTTTACAAATATTCCAGTGTTTTCATGTATATCTGCTTCAGATACCTCAGTAAGATTTAAAAACTATTTATAGCTGTATAATCAGAAACTTTGTCATTGTTAAGAAAATTAAAACCAAGCCTGGAGAGACAGATCTCAGGTTAGAGCACTTATTATTCTTACAGAAGACCCTGGTTCAATTCCCAGTGCCAAATGGTGGATTACTACTATCTGCATATTTAAGCTCAAGGAATCCAACACCTTCTTTGGGACTTCATGGACAACAAATAGCAGGTTTTATTCTATTGTGGAAGTATATATAGTTATATATATATATATATATATATATATATATATATATATATATATATATGAAGTTGACATATAATCAATGGAGTTGACTATCTGTGGGCTGGAGAGATGCAGCAGTTAAGAGCACTGACTGCTCTTCTAGAGTGCCTGAGTTCAATTTCCAATAACCACATGGTGGCTGACAACCATCTATAGTAAGGTCTGATGCCCTCTTCTGGCATACAAGTGTACATGCAGATAGAGTACTCATGCATAAAATAAATAAATCTTTTAAAAAATGTTGGTACCACCTTTAATCCCAATATTCAAAAGGCAGTGATGATCCACTTAATGCCTAAGAAAGAAAGAGAGTATGGAAACAGACCCAGGAAACTTGTAGACAGGAGGCAGAGCTCAGGAGTCAGTGAAGGACAGTCAAAGTGATAAATCAGAGGAAGAATTTACAGAATGAGTCAGAGTGAGGACATGCCCAACTCTCACAATAGAAAGGCGGGCTCTCAGCTCAGAGCAAGGTCAGTTACAGAAGAGTAAATTACAGCAAGCAGTATGAGGTGAGCAGTCTGAAGCAGATGGAGTAGCGGGCAGACACAGAGACAATGAATGAAGTGGACTGCCTGGGAATAAGGAAGAAAAGCAGAGAGATACAGAAGCAGCTCTGTAGAAGTCAGTTTCAGATGAAAAGAATGAGTCAGCTGAAGTCTAGCAGAGCAGTTCATTCTGAAGCAGTCAGAGAGTTAGCCGGGGCCTGCCAGAGTCTAATAAGTTTGGTCAGAAACAGTCAGGCAGCTCAGAACGTCAGTTTGAATCAGTGTCTTGGAGGAGAGTTAGGGCCAGAACAAGGAGTGAGTTGAGTTGAATTGGAAGAGTCAGAGTTCAGAAGGAGCTAGTCAGAGTGAATCAGTCACCATTAAGTCTCGAAGATTGATTAGCTCGTATAGAGGTGTAAATGTTCTAGATTGTATGGAGGTTGAGAGTGAAGCCTTCCCGTTCTAGGCTTAAGAGTAGATTATATGGAGGCTGAAACTCTCCAGGACTCTAAGCAAGAAACGGTGATTTAATTAGACAAAAGAATAAACAGCAGTTTGCCCTGAATCAACATCTATATCTGTTGAATCTACAACTGTGGCTACATATACTAAGGAAAAATTAGATGGCAATATAGTAAATTCAAGAATGTAAAAATTAAAAAATATTGACTTTACTAAAAGTTAAAAAATAAAATATTCATTCAACTACTTACAGTGACATTTTGGATAGCTCTTTAAAACTGTCAAATATACCTCAATATCTTTGAATATTTTCACACTTCAAATATAATACATTTGAGGAAATAGTGAATATATCTTACGTGTTGTTTCTTTAAAATCCCATGCTAATGTACTGTGTGTTCATAGTTCAGCCTACTCAAGAGAATGATCGAGCGTTGCTTGAACACAAGAGTCTGAAGCAAGCCTGAGCCACATGACACTCCATCTTTGCAAAGAATCATATTAATATATAATGGTAAATTGGAATTAGACACATACTAATATGTTCTCCTATGCTTTTTAGTGTACAAAATCTTCTCCTTTGGTAATTTAAGTCATTTATTTGTCATAGTATGAGGAGAGATTTAAAAACTTAATACAATAGAATAAATAATACTTTTAATAATAACAGCAATAACAGGATAACAGATAAGTCATTTGAAATCTATTGAAATGACTCTATGCAATGCACTGACTTTAATACTCTCTGTAATGGAACTATAAATTAGCTTGTTCAGTATCAGTGCAAGTTATGTTTATTGTATCTTTCTACATTACAGATGCTGAGAAATTATAACTCAAACTTTCAGAGTCAATTATAGCCAGAAATCTAGACTGATTTAGCTCCTACCATCAAATTTTCTATGAATTATTTGAGTTTAGTTTTTGCAGAGTGGAAAGGGATGAAAATTATGAGGCATTAGTTCTGGTCTGGTCTCTCAGCAGCAGTGTGGCCTTATACTTCATGTTATGGCTATTTTGGTTGTCAACTTGTCTACATCTGGAATTAACTAAAACCCCAAAATGGCTGGGCGCACCTATGAGGGAATTTTTGCCCAATTAAATCACTCAAAATGGGAAGATCCACTTCTAATTCTGATCTATCAGTTGGGAAGACCCATCTCTAATCTGGGCCAACCTTTTTCAAGAAGCCTATATAAAGGACAAGGAAGAAGAAAGTTTTTGCTCTTTGCCTGTTTGCTTTGCTCTTGCTAGCAAGT
>JAMJFZ010001230.1:3420000-3600000 GCA_026225945.1 Cricetomys ansorgei | reverse complement strand
TCAGAATATGAGATTAGGTACCCCTTGTCTTGGCCAGAAATGGATCTGTCCCTAATGCGTCCATAACTACTTTAAACTAGAAATTTTAGCATTGGATGCTGTCTAATAATAAAACTAATATGTCTAATATGTTTAGATCAGCTGTGGTTTTAAATTTATCTGTTGCTGGTTCAGGCATCTATTAACATCAGACCTCCAAAATACAGATCTTTAACTTCCACGACTTCAGATGCAATGTTTACTGTAGAAGAGAGAGAGATACACACATGAATTTAGCTTGAAACTCTTGTGTGAGCTGAAGCTGTGTGTAGAATATTCTGTTCATATTTGTTGTGAAGTCAAACAAAGAGCTTCTCTGTGTGAGGCATACACCCAACCACTGAGCTACATCACCACGCCCTGCAAGTCAAATACACTGTACACTTAGTTGAAACAGAGAAATTATTGATCAGATATTAAAATTTGACTATTTTTCAAAGTCATCTTAAAAGGGTGTTTCTAAGAAGGAGAAACCCAGCCAGGCACTAACCATCTCTGCCCAGTTCCTCCCCCACTCCCACACCTCCTGCTTTTTTTTTTTTTTTGTGCATATGCATGTTTTAGTTAAATCACTGACAAGGAAACTACCAGCCTTATGTTTGCACTAATGTTAAGAACGGCACATAGAATTTGTAATGTTAAGCACAACAGCTGATCATACTATAGAGGAGAAGAAAAGGACAAAAAAATGGTGCCATTAACCATGCAAATGTGTGCCACATCTGTACTAAATTGTCATTTGCATGAATGCTGCAAAGGCAAGGGGGATTACTGTCATTAGCGTGATGCTGTTTTCACTGCTATATTGTACTTAAGGTTGGGTGGGTGTTCCCATTTATAATGCCCCCCTTCTTTTTTAGGAGTTTATAATTTGGTTGTAATAATCTGCTTTTTGATGAAACATTACTACAAGTTCACAGAAGGGAAGCGATTTTTAATTACAAAGTTGGATTCAGATTGGTGCAGCTATATTTCAGCTAAGGAAAGACATTTAAGAACACAAACAAAAATGTTGTTTCCTTCCAAAATCTAGTATTTTAGCCTCAATATATGGAATGTGTTGTTTAAAGTAGAATATTTGCTTTATTTTAGCATTTTGCTTATTAGGTTTTCATAGGAAACTAATGCTGTAAAGAAAAAATGTTGATTTTAAGTTTTTGAAAAACTTCCTAAACTTATTTGAAATGTTTTAAGGAGGTTTTATCACATGAATTCTTGATATATTTATAATTTACTCGATTCTTAAGGTGAAAATACAATATAAACATATTAGAGAAAGACCACAAACAAATTTTCCTATGTGTGTATGAATGGCAGGTCACTTCAGCATTGGGAAAGTTTGGCAAACAACTTAAAGACTAACAGGATGCTTATGATCAAAGAAGCAGTTAAGAATTAGCAATGGTGAACTAGGCCTTCGTTGTTAAGCAAAGTTGACTATGCACCCATATTACAAACATTCTGTAGATTTGTATTCTAAGAAGAAGGGCATTATGTGCACGTATGCAAGTGTATATGTATGTTTTTGTTATACAGAATGGAAATTAAGATAATTAGTACAATAATTGGTGATTAAGATAATTAGGATTTTCCTTTAGTACCTGTGTGTTAGCTTTCCATCACTGAGGCATAACATGTGAGGTTGTCAATCTAAAGAAGAATCATTTACTTTAGCTTAATGTTTCAGAATGGGCATTCTATCAGTATGTGGCCCTCCATTGTTCCATAGTTCTTTGGCAAATTCAGAGCCGCATAGCAGAAAGACATGGAAGGAAATTACTATTCATCATAGCAACCAGAAAACAGAGACAGAAGAGACCAGGAGTGAGAAACCTGAGACCTGGGACCTGCCTACTACTAGGTCATTTGGCAATCAGCTCATCAATGATTTAAACTACTGATGATGTTAGCCTTTAATCCCAGCACTCGGGAGGCAGAAGCAGATCTCTCTGAGTTCGAGGCCAGCCTGGTCTACAGACTGAGTTCTAGGACAGCCAGAGTTACAGCAAAGAAACCCTGTCTCAAAAAAACAAAATAAATAAATGAATTAATAAACCATTGATGATGTTAACATCCTCATGATACAACTAGCTCCCAATTGTGTCCACCACCTGGGGACCAAGACTTAAATATAGAGAGCATTTGAGGGTCATTTTATGCTTAAACCATATTACCTCTGAAAAAACAATAATCATTTGAGTAATTCTTACAGCACTTGAGAATTTACATTCTGTATTTATACAGTATGTATCTTAAATCCACCCACGTTTTGTAGATGTTTTCATTAGATCTGGGCAGAAGCAGAAAACATCACCAAACAGGGTAATGTTTGAAGAGTTTACTCTTTTTTTTCTCCCATGAGTTGAAGGCAGGCTATAAGAAATAGAGAAGGTTAGGAACAAAGGGGGTTGCACACTATCTAGAACCAAAGGGCAAGAAGAAAATTATCATAACATTGAGAAAATGCTTAGCATTTCTTCTCTGGAAGGACCTTTGGTCAGAAGAAATGTCTAAGGTCATGTCTCAGCTGGAGCAATGGGTGTGTAGATGCTTATACATGTTCTCATGTTCCTCTACCTTTCTTTAGTGCTCGTGCTGGTCATCAGAGGGACAAAAGGAGGCAGCAAGGTAACATTTCTGAATTTGTCTGCTGTGTCTCCCAATCTGTAGTTACTTGACCTAATGTCCATGTTCATTTACTCTACTACTTCATTCAAACTTTGATGACTTCGTCGTTTCACAAATAACTTCTGTAGAGCTTATATGGGGCACACAGGCAGGCTTTAAGTTAAAATTGGTACAATATCACCTATGCTAAATACATGAACAAAATGTGGTGCGGAAATAGTACCTATGTGTAAATATCTTTAATTCTGGCCCAATGGCTTTCTCAGTGCTGTCAGTGAACTCCAATCAAGAGATAAACAGTAAGAGATGCATGTATCACATAGGGAGAAAGTTACTTAGAACATGGAATACCTAACATTTTCCTTAAGTGGTCAGCAGCTCCCATAGGCAGATCATACATTCTCTTACCTGTAGGAAATGGTCTCCGTGGTACAAGAATTGTTAGGGGCAAAGACTATCAGGAATGTTTCATAGAAGAAGATTCTAAGGAAAAAGTCAAATAAACTGACATCTTTAGAAACGAACTAAAGAGATCTTAATGCCATTATAATAAACTTGTTTTTATTGAATGTGACAGGATACTCTGCAAGTTTCAGAATTAAGAGGTAACAAAACCACAGCAGCTAATTAGGAAGACAGGGTGACTTCTGTAATTATTTTGGACTAGTTTTGATAGGTACTAGGGGTGGGACAATCACGTTGGGAGCAGCATGACTGCACTGATATTCACTATTATGACAAGGATTTAAACAGAATGGAGACAGTGATGTAGAAAAGAGTCACTGAAATGAAAGAGATTTTTTGAGTATTGCAACATTGCATTTAATTTGAGACCACTATATCAGATCAACGTGAAAGAAAAAAATAAAAGAAGTATTTAGAAGTTCAGGTGTATTGCCATCTAGTATCATGTTCTCCGGAATGTAAGTTTCTTCCAGTTGCTTTCCAAAGCCAAGGGAGGCCGATCGCTTTCTCCTCTGCCTCCCTGCAGCTCTAACAAGTATCATTATCTCTAATCCCAGGCTTGCTTGTCCTGCTGAGCAACCAATAGCTATTAAAGATAGCTTTTTGCAGTATTAACTGAAGCCCTCAGTCCAGAGGCAGCATGTGGATATTTGGTGTATTTTAAGCTACATTGTTGAAAGGGCTGGCTGAAATTTATTTAAGATACTTTTGATATAAAAAGCATTCATCATAATAGGCTTGAAACACTTATGGAAGCTATATGTTTTACTGCTTGGGAATTCACATTGATTAAGGAAACACTTTTTTTATGCCTCTGTATAAATTGTTTTTATAGAGTTAGAAATTATTAATGTCATAATAATAATGGCAAAGACATTAGTAGGCCTACTGCAATTTAAAACTTGTAAGTAAAAGCAAAACTAAGACATTATTAAAACATTACTATAAAACACAATCCTTTTTTAAGGATGTATACAGACATTAATTTCTTACAAACTGTCAGGCTAAATTCATTTTTACTTCTACTCTTTCACATGTATAATTACTCTGACACACAATACCATTCTTGGATAGGAAAACTAAGACTGAATCTTGGCCTGGCTTTGAAAGAGCTAAACAAATGATTCCATTAGCAATTCACTCAGTTCTCTGCTTCTCCATTGCTGACACTGATTTGTTTCAGGAAAAAGAATCCATTTATAGTTAATATTTTCCAAATAATTGGTATGGTTTTAAGTTCAGTTTTGAATACTCTATGTCAATAGCATAAGGTACCTTCAAAAATAAAATGTTTAAAATGTGAATGTACTATTACTTTATAAATTGAGGTTTTTAAAATTGTTATTTTTCAACATGGGAATATGTAAAGATGAAAGTCTTATCTGAATAACACTAGGTACTGAAGCAAAAATGTGTATATACCTATACACAAACATCTGTATAATGTTGCATACACTACACATAATCTGTACACACACACACACACACACACACTCACATATACACAAGTCAGATAGCAGGCATAGTTGCAAATATCTGGATCTTTTGTATCATAGGGACCAAAACACTCAGATGTTTTCACTAAGTTTTACTTCTAGGCATATTTTCAAGACATCCCCTGAGGATCTCAATGTTATTAATCCCAAAGAAAGATACTGTGTATGTGTTTGTAATTTGTGTAAACATATTTGCCTATGGTAGAGAGAGGAGAGATAGAGATAAATAGATAGAAACATAGATAGATAGATGATATATAGGTAGATAGATAGTGGAGGAAGGGGAAGAGAGAGATAGAGAGAGCAAGAGAGAAAGAGGGAGGAAGATAGATATACAGAGAGAACAAGAGAGAAGGAGAAGAGAGGGGAGAGGGAGGGAGAGGAATAGGAGAGAGAGGGAGATATATATAGAGGGGGGGAAGGTGGGAGGGATGGAGGGAGAGAGGGAGAGAGGGATAGAGAGAAGGAGGGAGAAGAGGGAAAGAGCTTAAGCAAGCATGTGCAGAATGAGAAGGGAAGGGACAGGAGGAAATGAAGTATGGAAAGAAAATGAACCACTTTTCATTGCCACAGAACATAATGCAGTACATCCCTCAACCATTTGTTGAAGAAATTAAGATAAATTTTCCATTTATCCAGGATACTTTCATTCTAACTTTGGCTTTGGATTTATAGGAATGATTTATCATTACACATCTTCACACAGTGTTCACCTAAGCGTATTTCTGTTCATTTTTCAGTGTATGTATGTTTTCAGTGTCTCACAACTTTCTCTGTGTTTCTTTTTATTTGATGTACTATTCTTAAATATATGTGAACATACATTGTCCTATTCTTCACTCTGTGTGTGTGTGTGTGTGTGTGTGTGTGTGTGTGTCCTGGGAATGGGTAGAAAGAATCCTTTTGTTGAACTTAGCACTACTTGGCTCACTAAAGAATTCGGCTTTCTTTACTTGTCATTTCCAGTTACTGTGAAAGAAAAGCTCTTAAAAATGCATGACTTCATGCAGCAAAATATGTCAAAAATGGTGTAAAGTAATACAATCATAAGAACCATAGGGGGTGGGAGGGAGCATCAAAAAGAATTACTGGTATTTTCTTCTTCTGTATCCCGTATTTATAGTCAGTGCCATCAAGACACACCAGGAACACATGTGAGATGCAGTCATTTTCTCCAAATAAGTTTTGCTAAAATTACTACATTTACTACAGTTACACTTATTAATTTTCTCAATATGTACTGTCAAAATGCCTACTCTAAATGCCCACATACTTTCATGGAGGCAATTCCTGATTTAATCGGCATATGAAGAAGGATGCTTTTGAGTAGGGTTTCAGGATTCAGTGGTGTAACATTACAGGAATCAAAACAGGAGAAACAATACTTGGAAAAGGTACGCATTTTAAATGAAAAGTTTCTTTGAATGCATAAACAGTCATTGAGAAATATTTCATGACGAAAATATTTCTTAATTATGCTGATACTTTTGAAGTTGTGTCAGTACACACTTTATTGAAATAATCTGAGTTAGACACAGTTTTACACAATTATACACAACTTTATCTGGAATTGCTACGATATAGGAAATATGCTTAGTACCTTAAGATAGTCTTGAGATATTGAGAATATTATGTACTCAACTACAGAGAAAATAAACTTAATTTGTATTCTAAAAAGACTAGTAGTTGGAATATTAGCTTTTTAATTTCCTAAAAAAAAATGTTGATTTCATTTGTAATCTCAAAGTCACATTCTACTTTACTCATTAGTGATGAAAAATTCAAATAATTTGTACATCAAATTTATATAAACAAAAGTACCTTTACTCATTTCATTTCAATAAATTGGTGTATTATTTCAAAGTCTTTGAGCTCACTGCATTTTTTGTATGTCAGCACTGGATCTGCCTACCCAAAGACAGTGAGTTGCGATTTTACGAGTACAAATCAGGGAACCACTTTGAAACATAGTTTCATTCCTGAAGAACTCTCAGTCTGTCAGAATTAGAATTTCATTGTAAATTATACTTCCTTCTAGAACTTTGTGAAGAGCCAAATCGAAGGAAATTGTCATCTTTTCTCAGTATCAAATCACTTATGGAACTAAATATATTTGAAGGTATTTATCTTTGTAAATTCAGGCCTGTGCTATCTGTTAAGGATAAGTAAACGGTTGGCAAGGAACTCCCTCTTGTGGTCAAACATTCTTAATTAGAAAAGAGATCTGTCCTCAACTGATGGTCTGGATTATTATATTAAAGCATGGGTCACTTGTAACCATTAAGATTAACAATACCGATACAAGTGGTTTTACTGAAGCAATTCATTGCAAATTAGAACTGACTTCTGGAACATATGCTCTTAATTTTTCTTAAAGCAGAGCTTTATGCTGCTGTTCCAGATAAATCCCCTTTGACTTATAATTTCCAAGGTTTCCTATTCCTTTAAAATGTCTTGGCATAAAAAAAAATACATACATGACAAGCACACACAACAAACACATATAGTATGATACATTTACATTTGAGTGCTATAAGAAATTTATATCTCATTATTTGGATTTCAGTACTTTGTTTTTTAATAATTTCTGAATTCGTGTAACTGTTAAATATTCATATAAACAGAGGAGAAACTCTTTCCATATGTTGTTAACCAGTGATCTCCCAAAGTACACATACCAACTGATACTACTGTCAGAGGCTCTATAAGCCTTATATATCCAATTAAAGATGCCTCAAACACTTATTATGAATAAGATAGATTACTAGACACACAACTAACCTGACAAATTATGATGTTTTCCTGGTCCTTTGATTTCAACAGTGCCTTCAACTATTTAACAAGATTTGTTATAGATAGGTGCCATCTCCTAATTCTAAGGACGTAATTTGTTTTTAGGAGAGCAAATCCAAAACGGATCCCAAAGTGCTAGGTGTTTAGATAATATCCTGACAGCACATCAAAAACTGGGGAGAAGGCCCTGCTCTGAGATCAGGTCACTGCAGCCAGGGCAAATAGCACCAGTACAGTATGAACCCACTTCTTTTGTGGGTGATTTTCAATGTGAGCATGAAATAATCTGAAGTCAGAGTCATGAGAAAAAGACAACATGAAGGAGGGACAAAGGAAGAGAGGAAAGGATGTAAAGAAAGAGAAATCATGTTAACTTGTACAATTTATAGAAGAAAGACTTACATATTCCAAGTTCTGTTCTATATATGTACTGGTTCCAACATCCCCTTTGCTGCTTAAAATGAAATACTCAGTCATCTAATGATGAGCTTATGTTTTCCTTACATGAGCTAAGGAATAGTATGCATAAAAGAACACATTGTCTTTAATTATTGTTCATATTCTGAAGTTACTTTAACTGTTAAGTTCTATTCACTGTGGTATATATTTTTTCATTTTAATTTATTCTTATTCTATACTGATAGCAAAATAAGCACATTCACTATAGAAAACTCCTAATTTTACACAGTGTTTTTTAAGTGCCAATTATATTTTACTTTTGTTTTTATTGGAAGTTTTAAATTTACATGAGAACTAAAGAAATATGAAAAGCTTTTAGATCAAAATCAAAATGAATTTCAATGAAAATAGTTAACTGGACAAATGTGCAAAACCAGAATACCACATTTTCCATATCGTTACTAATCAGAAGAAGAAATACATCTGGAAGAAAACTTGAATAGCAATTCCTAACACAAAACAATCAAGGCCTGTGTTTCTCTAAATATTACTGTCAAAGGACTGAAAATCAGACATTTATTGACTGTTACAATGTTCATTGGTAAGTACTAATAGCATTTCTGACAAAATGAGCCCTTTCTAGTATATGAATGTATTATATTGTAGTTATTAAAATCACTGTGCATAGGGGCATCAAGTATCTTTGTTAAGTTATTCAATATTAACAGAAAAGGCATGAAGCATAGTTGTTCATTTATTCACATGACTAATTATTTACTAATATGTTAATTCTTAAATTAGTGACTTATAACAGATAAATTATCACAGATATTGATTGTTATATTTTAATTTTTTCTTAATGATATGTGTATTTTGATATTAAAAGTAGAATTTTGGAATTTATTTTCAATAAAGTCAATTATGGATTATGTAAGTGTTGCTAAAAGAACATCATTTAAATTTTATTTTCCCAAATAAAAATAATACTTTATATGTTAAGGAAATTATATTTTGAAAACTTAAATTTAGGTTCTGGTAAAGAAAATATAATTAATGATCAATCAGTAAATCAAACAATAAAGCCTATTATGGCTACCTGCTTTTCTATTCTAAGTTCATATGCCTCATAACATCAATCCCTTGTCGTACTTTGAAAATTGAAAGGGTATATTTCAGAATATCGAGTTGTATATACATTTTAGTATATATATAAAATGTAATTTAAATGCTTTCAAAGGTAATTATTAAGTCCAATTAGAGAGTCATTGGTTATTGCAAAGGTTTATGGGTCACTACTATACCCCTAGGATTATTAAGCCATGCCAGTTATTATGTGGATCATAGACATTGTAGTCAAGTAGGACTCTTAGTTTCTTTCCTCCATTGGAAGCTTGCATAGTCCCTTGTAATACAATAAAAGCCAGTCACAGGAAGAGGTTTTCAAATCATTTCCAGGTCAGGGGAGTCTTGTCTCTATTTTCAAAGTGCATGGTATTGTCAGTAGTAGGATAAAACTTACCTTGCACCTCTGGGAGACAAAAAAGGGCAATATCAATGGGCTACAATATTTTGGGAGTCCTTTGGATAGCTCTGATCAACAACTCAAAAGAGGGCTTCTCTCGCCTAGTATTGAGGTTTTGTTAGGTGACCTCTGGCTCCTGGAGGGAGCAGGTTCAGTCCAGATGAGAAAAGTTAGTTTAAACTGTATATGTATATTTATATACAGAATTATGTGTATTACAGTTTTCCTAGATAATGATTAACAATACGGTTCCTTATGACTTTTCTTGGCCAGGGAAGAGCACACCAATTGGATATCTAATACAAGATGATCAGTCCTGAAAATGTACACACAAGTAATATTACACAGATTTAGCATGTTATACTTTGGAGATATATATATATATATATATATATATATATATATATATATATATATATATATATATATATATATATATATATCATATATAGATTATATAGGTAACATATATAACACATATATACATATATTACATATATATAACACACATGTAACATGTATAACACAATATATATTTATATGCATATATATTCATATACATTTATGCAATAGCAACAATTAATGAAAAAAGAGACCATGAATTTTAAAGATATCAATTAGGGATATATGGAAAGGTTTGGAGAGAGGAAAAACAAGATATAAATGTAATTATACTATAACTTCAAAAGTTAAAAAAAAGAAAAGACGGTAATCATTTAATTTACAATAGATTTTCTTTCAGTCAATTTTCTTGATAGGTAATATTTATCTTGCAGAAGAGAATATAATAGCACACAACTATGTAATCAAACTATTTTCTTATCTACTTTTATATATGTTTTATTCATTCTAATATAAGATTCTAATTTATTATCAAAGGAACAATGTTTTGAAGTGAAGAAAGAGACATCTTTACTGATTGTAGCTATGCTATTGGTTAAAAGATTATTTCTTCAGAGTGCTTAAGACTTTAAAATCAAGGGCTTCAACTCAATGAGCTGCAGAGTTAGGGATATTATCTGTCAATAGACACACCATTACTGTATTCATTTAAAAATGAAAACATCCTTCTATTAATTGATCTATGATATGTCATTATTATTATTATATTCAGTCATGGTACCCTTCTCTACTAAGCCTAAATAAACCTTCAGAGTGTATTGCAAACTTACTAATGAAGAGGGTTGCTTGTGATATTGGAGTGGTTAGAGGTTCTGAATTTCCTGTAATCTCAAAGGGAAATATGAAAATTCTTTAGTCAGTGAATCCTAAGTAAATCTAGATTATTTGAAATGGTCCAGGTATCATCATTCATCTCATCTGTACTTTTGGTTTGTCTTCTGACTACTTCCATATAAAAATACTGTAGAAACATGATCCCTTCTCTATTCTTGAGTCTCTTACACATTTGGCTGTGAACTTCTAGGAGTCAAGACTCAGTTCAAGATGATTATGCAGTAGTTCCTCATGTTTGTTTGACCTGACTCAAATATTTCAGACAATTATTAGGTAGAATTGGCTTAATATTCTTGGTTTATCCTCTAACATTCTTTTTGTTAGTTAGGTGTTTTACTTCACTGTCGCTATATTTTATTACAGAATTATTTAAGCCCATGAATAAAGTATTATATATTTTAAGTTTTTGAAATATTTCACAAAATGTCATTGACTTTCATAGTAGTGATTATTTAGGGTGAGGAATATAAAGCAAGCTGAGTTTGCCACAATATTTTTGGAGGAAACTGGCTATTCTTGAGGCAAACCAATTTGTTTCTTCATTCTAAGGAGACATTTTGTTGCTTCTTGAACATGTTACTTCATTTTAAAGCATTTCTTTGGGAAGAAGTTGTTCCCTCTTGTGCCTGAAATGACTTCAAAATTCTACTGTGATTTTTGGCTAGAAACCATGACTCCCTTGGGTGTATTACTACAGTTTAAAGTGGCCCCTCCACTGTAAATGATCAAATTGCTACGTGGACCATTTGTACAGACATATTTCTTTTGAAGCAAGAATGAAGTCAAATGTTATTGTGCCACACCAGGAACCCAGCATGTTCTGATAGATGAGCCACTGGCCCGAGAAGGTAAAATCCTTCATATCTGTGTTTTCCTCAGATTTGTTGTTTATTTAAAACTATGTAGTTAAATCACATTAATTTGAATTCAGAAATATCAAAAGCGCCAATGGAAAGATTTTATCAACTTAGATATTTCACATTAAATGAAATCAAACAAATGCTTACAATACAACTTTAATTTAGAAGAAAACAAACAAGAAAATTCAATTTCAAGGAGAGTGTGTATTACAAAAATAGACAGATAGTTAACCTTCATTCATGTATCTATAACTATGGTCCAGTTTGTCCTTCCAGGATGACTATATTTGAAGGAACTATTTATTAAGACCTGTAACTTGCTACAAGAATTTTAAATACATTTAAGGGAAATTGAGCATAAGGCCACATAGTAAACTAAAATGCAGACATCTTTGATTTAAGCTAAAATTATGTTGAATTATTATTCTGACTATCTTTCATAACAATTGTATTGGTGTTGATATGTTTAGTTTTATAAATAGTGAAATAGTGTACTGGCTGGTTTTGTGTCAACTGGACACAAGCTAGAGTCATCAGAGAGGAAAGGAGCCTCAATTGAGAAAATGCCTCCATAAGTTCCAGCTGTAAGGCATTTTCTTAATTAGTGATCAATTCAGGAGAGCCCAGCCCATTGTGAGTGATGCCATCCATAGGCTGACACCTGGCTTCTAACAAGCAAGTAGACTAAGCAAGCCATGATGAGCAAGTCAGTAAGCAGCAGTTCCCCATGGCCTCTGCATCAGCTCCTGTCTCCATATTCCTGCCCTGCTTGAGTCCAGACTTCCTTTGGTGATGTACAATGTGGATGCGTAAGTCAAATAAACCCTTTCCTTCCCAACTTGTCTTTTGGTCATGGTGCTAAGTCACAGCAATAAATACCCTAACTAAGACAAATAGTTAACCAATATAAGTTCATAGATATTTCAAAACTCTAGATTCAAGGAGGAAAAAAGTAAAGAATATAATCATAATAAAATACTGAAACACTCTTGTAATTCACCTTCATTGTTAAGCTAAGAAACAAGGAGGACTCTTTTTTTTAAGGAAGGAAGAGCTTATTCTGACATACAACTTGAGGGCAGAGTTCATTATTTTGGGGAAAGACTCAGACACAAGAGAAGAAGGTAGCTGAACATACTACTTCTAGTCTGGAAGCAAAGAGATGAGAGCTGAGCTTACTCACTTTTCTTGATTCCATCTGTTTAGGATGAGTTGTTTCATCTCAATTAACTTAGTCTTGAAAACACCTCCCAGACATAGAAGTGTATCTTGTAGGTGGTTCTAGTTTCAGACACATTGACAATACCAAGAATTACACGGGTACCTCATAATTTTGAAGTTAGCTAGAGGATGCAGTCATCTGAAAACAAAATGAATCAAATCTAAAGAATCCCCCTCCATTTCCAGAGTTTGCTGCTGATGTTGACTGCCTGCAAGAGACCGATGGCTCACAAAGCTGCTTCAATGTGCTTGTGACAAGGCTCTTGGTCACTCAGCCGCTCACCCTTATGAGAAGGGTGTACATTTTCATGTCTTTTAACCACTTCATTTTGGAAATCACACACGTATTCTCCCAATTAGTTACATAAGTTAGTCTGACTCAATATGGGGGAACTCTATAAGGCTATGAATACTATAAATAGTTATTTGGTAGCCTTAGAGGCTACCTACCTCTATCTATCTATCATTTTCAAAATCATGAGACACTTTTTGTTAGCTCCTAAGTATGCTGTTTGAAAGCAAATTTTTTAAAAATTCTTTTATTAAATTTCTTCTTTGACAATTTCATAAATATATAGGGGCATTCAGATTACTGTCACCCTATCCTTTCTTAGATTCCTTCAATTTCTATTATTCCCTTTACCCATTACACTAAATTTAAATAGGACCAAGTGTGACCATTATTTTGATGCTACTTCTTAAGTATAATTTTAGTACTGTTGTGAACTATCATGCAAATATCTGATATGCAGATAGTCTTAAGTGTGCGAAAGGGTCATTTGACCCCCCAAAGCGGTTGCAACCCACAAGCTGAGAATAGCTAGAAACCATTCTCAGTTTGGGCTCTAATGAAAACAGCTTTCTTCCTATTAGTGAGAGTTAAGTATAATTCTTCCCATTGCTACAGTAATAGAGTACACAGTAGAACCAAGAGAGAAAACATTAAAACCATGTTTGTGTGTTTATTTTTCTTGTTGCTTTAATATTTTTATTTTTTCTATGTTCTTGAGAATTCCATACATATATGCATATAACAAATTATGATATTTATCCCACATTTTCTCCCCCAAATTCCTCTATATTTTTCTCATATATCACCCCTCATGGCTTCCTGTGTATTTTTAATGCAAAATAAGTGAGCATATCCTTTAGCAGCTGAGACATTTCTTCAACTCATAAGATACAGGCACTTTCCTGAAGTTCACAGAGGGTAGGTGGCTTGGTGGGCTTTGAACAAGTAGAGAAGGTCCCATTAAGCAGCACAGACATCCCCCCAAGTGAGCTCTCTGATGTCACCATTTCACCAACTCTTGAGCCATGCACACCTCTGTGTGCCTCCTTGGGTAAATAAATGCCACAGCCCTTATATCAGCTCCTGCATCCAGGTTTCTGCTTTGAGTTTCTGCCCTTCTTTCCTTGTTTCTTTTCTTCGGTGATGAATGATGTTGTGGAACTGCAAGGTGAAACAAACACTTTCCTTCCCAAGTTGATTTTGATTATGGATTATTTATTTATCACATAAATAGAAACCCAACTAAATCCGTTGATAGTATTTGCAAATAGCATATTTCTTAAGTCTTTCTATTTGTATATAATTGTTAAAAAGTTATGCTTGTTCTTTATTAAATATGCAAACTTTGTAATTAACATTTTACTGCAATTTCACATATACTGGAATGTTTATTGCTATACTCACATTTTTATGATATCATAAATAACCAAGACTGTTATTTACTTTGCTATTGTTATTTGACAATTTATAAAAAGAAAGTCAATTTTTCAAACCACCAATTGATGTTTCGTTGCATATTATCCTAGAGAAGACTGAAGGAGTTTTTCTTAGCATTTTTGATAATTAGATTTCCTCTGCTTTGTTTTGAAAATTGTTTAAATTTCTGGCTCTTTTGGTTACTGTTTTTACTAATTCTCAGGGAGGGAAAGGGTGAGAAGTGCCTGCACTGTGTACCAATGAAAGCCAAAGGGAATTAGTTCTCTTCTTCTACAACGTTGACTTCAAGAATTAAAGTCAGGTCCTCAGTGTGGCAGCAAATGAGGAATTGCCTCTGCCCAGCATCATGGATATTTATTAGCTTTTTCCTCACTTAGAACAAAATTCTCATGTTATGAAAATAAGGACAATGACTGGCTCTGGGTATTGCTAAAATTTATTATTTTTATAACTTTAAAGTTGATTTTCTTTAATAAGAGAGTAGTTGGAAACCTGTTATAACTTTTTGGTAAACTGGCAAGTTAATAAAATTTGCATTCTCTTTAAAATATTATTATTTTAAAACTGAGGACTGCCAAAAGCTATTATTAAATATATTGACTTAAGATAAAAATAAGATGTCCAGGAACTATGTATATGTGTGTGTGTATATATATATATATATATATAATATACCTTAAATATATATCACTGTACAACTTAGGGTTTTCAATTATTTTATTAATAGATGTAGTAGTTTGAATTAGAATGGCCTCCAGAGCCTCTTAGTCTGGAGAGGAGTAGGAGGTGCAGTCTTGTTGCAGTAGATATGGCCTTGTTGAAGAAGATGTTTCACTGGAAGTGGGCTTTGAGGTTTCAAAAGCCCATGCCAAGCTCTCCATCCCTATCTATCTATCTATCTATCTATCTATCTATCTAATCTTTTTCTCTTTCTCTCTCTCCATGGTGCCTGCAGATCAGAATATAAAGCTCTGTTACTACTTCTCCAGCACTATGCCCGTCTGCTTCCTTCCTCATGGACAAACCCTCTAAAACTATAAGCAAACCCATAATTAAATACTTTCTTTTAAAATACTTGCTTTGGTCATGGTGTCTCTTCACAGCAATAAAATAGTGACTAAGACACTAGTTTACCTATGTATAAAAAATACTTCCAAAAACCATAATATTTTGAATAGAAAAATTGCTAGAATATTGATTAGTACTTTTTTTTCTGTCCATTTATATGTCAGCTGGTTTTCTGGTTTGTTTGTTTGTTTTTCCCGACATTATAATTTTATTAATTACTTGAGAGCTTCATACAATATATGTTGATCACCCTGTTCCCATTTCTCCCAGGTCCACCTTCTCACCGCTGTGCCCTCAAAAAAATAAGAAAATAAAAAAAAAATAAACAAAAGTTAAAGAAAAACAACAGAAACCATAAACAAAACAAAACAAATTAAAACACAAGCAAAAAGAAAACAAACAAAAAAGACAGAAACAGAACAAAAACAACAAATAAACAAGTCCAGTCTGTGTGGTGGGAGCACAGATCACGGGCATCGCCATGATCCGTGGTGATCGACCACCGTAGATCACTGACATCCACCTGGCCTCTGGCATCCATATGTCACAAACGTCAACATGTATTCGGACAGACCTCACACATTTACATGGTTTCTGGTTGCAGCGTGGATCAGGGACATCAACATGGCTTTGGGCTGCTTTCTTACATCTTAGTCTTCCCTCCTGGCTTCTTTCCCTAGTGTTCCTGGCAGGACTTGGCCCAATTCTAATATCTTAATCTTCCTTCCTGGCTTGTTTCTTCCATACCCTCAGCCTAACCTGGGTAGCAGCTTAGCCTAATGGGCAGTTGGGGGCAAGGTTGGTCCTTCTATGGCATTGACTTCCCAGCTGCCTGAGAACTGGTTCCCTTGGCAGGGACTTGCTCTGTAAGCTGTGCCCCCAGTTTAATGTCTCTCCACCAGAGATGAGGGCTAGGCTGGCCAGGCAGAGTCCCCAGCCTTGCAGAGGCACTCCTATCTGTAACTGCAGTGACTCTAGCTCCAGTCTCTGCTGCTCCCCGTTTGTTTTGCCATCATTCCTTTCTCTACTCATGGCCAGCTGATTTTGCAGATCTGTCATTGCCAGTGAGTCTTTCAAACAACCTTTAATTTTTAAAGTTTCCCCCTCCAGAATGACACCAAAATAGCTTCTTGGGATCAGTCCATGAACATGTGAATAGCCAGAGGCAACTGAAATGGACCAGGTCAGAGCCCTGTCTGCTCTGCCTACCACCCTGCTGCCATCTTCTGTTTTGTACTTTTAATGCACATTAGTTAAAATTCTTTTGGAACTTAAGAGATATTTTTTTTTCAAATTATCTGTCATTCATCAATTTACTAATTACTGTTGATGAGCCTCAATAATTAAGTAAGAGATTTTTTTTCTTTGAAGAAGTTGTTTGTGAAATGTACTCTGTTCTGGAACTATTCAGCAAGTCAGAAATAGGACATGCTATGAAACCAGGTAGTGGGATAAAAGACTAAAATGGTAGAAGAGAATCAGATCTTAGAGTCTCGTAATGGCCACATATCATGGCATTTTATTCTGAGAATAATCGTAGACAGTCCGAGTTTGAGCAAAAGACTGACATGGTCAGGTGTATGTTAGTTGGTTTGAGTATCGCTAATATTGAGGTGTGGGTTGAATGACGGTAGTACTGCAAACACTGATATAACACACAGTAACCTTAGAACTAAACTTAGTAGTGATGAAATGTGAAAAGAGTGTAAAATTGCAATAAATGGAACTTCTCGATGCTTCAGAATTAAAAGTCTGAAGGATCTGGCTAGAATGTAGTTGGCGCTAGAACATAAGAAAGTATGTTATTTCCAAAGATGTTCTCACCTTGACTGTAAGAACCATGAAACTAGTCTATGTCACATAGAATTATCGAGAAGGAATCACTGTCGAGGGAGAAACAATTGGTTTATTATTTCACAAAAAGATAAACAACGTGTGGCTTCTGAGGTATTGGTTCTTTTCAATCTGAAGACTAGTCCTGTGTGATGGCGTACTCTAGTGGGCCAATATTAAATATTCCCATAGGGCTTCACAGGTAAACGAGTCTGTAAGAGTATGAATGTGTCTTAGGATTTATCAGTTTTAGGATTCAAAGCTGAGGTATTTACCTCAACTTCAATAACCTGAAACAAATGTTAAATAACGTCTGACTATAGACCAGTCATTTTTGTTCTTTAACAAGTTCCACTGGAAAGCACAGAGATGACAGATATTGGCTTCCTCCTTTTACTTAAACTAGGTTTCTTATTTTCTTCGTTCCTCTTCTTGTCTGTCCTTCCTCTTCTCTTCAGTCTTCCCTTCCCCTCCCATTTTCTAATTCTTTTCATCTGTCCACCTATGGATCATACTTCAGTGGTCAGGGATTCAGGAAACTGTGGCCAACTTTTAGAAATCAACTAGCAAAATCCACTTTTTGCAAATGAGATACTAAAATGATTTTATCATAAAAGTCTGAAAACAGAGGTAGTATTTCATATTAAAAAATAGATATTAAATAATTTACTCCAAATACATTGATTTTTCTTCAACTGTGCCCATATATCAAAAATTAATTTAAAAGATACCTTACAATAGCCTAAACGCCTTTAAAAGTATGAATTTCTAACTTCTCTCCTAAATCTAATTTTTTTTTTACATCTAGGAATTAAGAAGTCAACTTATAATTATGATTCAAAAAGCAATGAACAAAGTAGCATCACATCACACAAGGGAAAATTAACTTAAAATCTTAATATATTTACTTAACACCTCAACTCCTGCAAAAATAGACAAATTGGTAATAATAATTGAGCTGAGAAATGTGATTCTCATACATGCTCTCTTTGGACTTGGAATTAGGTGTCTTTTAGTATTTTCTGCATTTACCTACAAGGAACACTTTTATAAAAGTCAGTGCGAAATAATTTTTTTTTTGTTATTTATTGTGGCTTTTCAGAAAGCCATGTGACATGTTATTATGAAGACTAAGTTTTCCTCATGGTCAAAACTCAAAAGTTCTTCCATATTTCAAAAATACAAGAAATGTGCATCTAAAAAAGAAGTTATTTGAACACCACATGTAATTACACAGCATTCAATAATTTAGTTACTTATAGTAATAAAGATTTACTTTGACAAAATATATCTACATTTTTACTGAGGAATTCATAATTATTTAATCAAAGTCCATCAATAATATTTAAATCATTTTTCCCCAATATACTAAGTAAGTCTTTGAGTGAATAATGATGATTACTGAATATTTTATAGAAGCTAGTGTCCCATACATCCCCCGAAAAAAGTTTTTCAAGATTGATATTTGTGAAGCACTTTATCTTTTTAAAACTATAGTGCTGACTGAACTTACAAATTAAACAATAGGAAATATCCTGAAGATTAGAATAGCCATCCTATGAAAAACACAAATTATGAAGTTTTCTCTGACTTAAAATTATCCATTCACATATTTTCTAATAGAATTTCAACACCAGTATAGCTTGTGTACATTGCAATGTCAGAGACCAGGCCATTTTCTTACCTAGCTGCTTAATGTGACATGCATTTTGTGGGTCCTTACTTTTTATAAGCAGACAGCTTTCACTTCATAGAAGTTACCCAGTGATCACAGGTTAAAGCACATAAGTAAGTCATCACTATAAACTTTTTGAAGAGTCTTACTTAGCCACCAACAGTTTAGTTTCTTCTAGAAGACTCATGACAGAGAAGTCTTTTCTGCTGAGACTTCTGAATTTCTTCTCTTCTCTCTGACCTCTCTTCCTCCCTCTATTCTCCTCCTTTGCCCCTTCCAGTGCTATTTTTTTAATTTTCAGAAGAAAACAAAAAAGTTAACATGAAATATCTTAAATCTTATGTTTGTGTGTAGGGAAGAAGCCCAATAAAAGATATGACTGTATTTTATTTAATTCAAATAAGAATCAAAGAGGATCAAAGCTATATGATTTAACACCAGAAATAACATTGTTAATGTGATGTATACCAAGGGTTTGAAGACACTTCTTCAGGAAAAGCATTAACCCGATAAGGCAACTGCTAAATTAGTCAAATGTCTATATTCCTTGCTCTCAAATATATACTATTAATTTTTTTATGGTACCTGATTTATAAGAAGTTAGATTTTATCTTTAAAATTATTAGGACATAGTATTTCTAAGATTAGAAATCCTGCTTTTTCATTTGTTTGGGTTTCTGTTTATTTTGTTACGTTTACCTTCCTTTCCTTAGGTTCTTTTACTTATTTGTTAAATATGTATGAAACACAAGAAGAAAGACCTGTGTATGTGTGCTAAAAATATAAGCTGTAAGAAAAAGAGACAGGATTTTCCAGGAAATTTGTGGACCTAAGGAAAGAATAAAATTATTAATATTTTTAAGTAAATGTTTCATTTTCTGATGTTCTTTCTGGGGTCCAATTACATAGAAGTATGCATATTCAATTATATTTAAAATTGTTATTATATTAAATCATAGAAAACTGACAATAGAAATGATTTCTGTTCATGACAATATACATCAACCTCCCCCAGTAAAGAATATATATCTGTCTAAATCAAATTTATTCCAGCAGATTGTAAGATGTTGCCAATTCTCTCCATTAAGGAGTTAAATGAAAGCTTTGGTTCATACATGTTTAATATTTGATGAGAGTCATGGCTTTTCAGTTTTGAAAAATCTATTTTAATAAGAAGATTTTCCTTTTGGAACTTGTAATCTAGTAGGTCTTATGCAGATATCTATACAACTCAAAAACAAAAGGTTACATCAATTCTCTTTCATTACTAGAAAGGTAGGAGACCCTCCTTTATAGCAACAGAAAATGTAAACAGAAAATGATTTCTAATGGTGACTTCCCACACAATCTTTCCTTTCTGAAAGGCCTCAAAGAAAGGACACACCATTTCTTCAGGTTCTGTGTGTTTCTTTTAACAGGCGCACAGCAAACAGTCATACAATGTTTAGATAACGTCTTTGCTAATTAACCTGAAATGAAAGTATACATATTGTTTACAGAGTTGATAATAAATATAGCTGAACACCCACCGTGCTGTTTACAGGATCCAGCTGCTTATTATAAGCTTTTATGAATAGCCAATAAAACTTAATAGATACCATTTCTAGTGCTTTACTCCCAAAGCCATAATCAGGTAAAAAATTAGCTCACTTTGAAAAGACTGTGACATCATTTAATCATGAACTCTGAAAATATAGATATTCAGTAGTTATCTCTATGAATGATGAAACAATAACTACAGACATGGAGGCTATCCAGTGTGACAACCAGATAGCATTTTGATTGTTTGTACGAATATCTGAGACCTTACCAAATCCTCCTGAAAACCTTGTGTTTATGTTCCTTAGCCTACACTTTATTATTTAATTACAGAGGAGTTAGAATAGCATGCAAACCATTTGGAACACTAATTCATTCTTTTGTGAATTAAACAGAGATAGAGTTCTCATTTGAGTAACATATAAGTGACAGTTACAAACAGAAATACTGATTATATTCAAATGTGTCTTACTAAATACTGCCTCTTTTTGATTCTCACTATATTTCTGAGGGAAGAAATAATATGCATACTTTTGTTTTACAAAAGTCTATAGTTCCTAATTAAAATGTTTGCTATTGAATATCTCAATGCACCAGTATTCCATCCTGATGAAGTAACCTTGTCTACATTGCTCTTACTCATGGTGACGATTAGTGCCTGACACCAATACTTCAATTGTCAGAAAAACATGGAACAGAAGCAGTAGGCATGCTGATTTGCAAATGGAAAAGGAAAAAAATAAACTGACTTCAGTCACATTATCAGAATTTTGAGATTTCTTAGCAATGTTCTCTCTCCTTTCAAATTTAACTTAGTAAAGAGAACTTAATATCTAACATAGTTATAGTCATAATACTAATACTGAGGAAAACTAAGGAAAAAGTAGTTTAGAACTCTGCTTTCTGGCCTGGAATGAAAAGTGTCCGGGTGCCTAGGCTCCTATTGCTGTGAATTTCCTGCCATTATAAATTACAGTTGTCAATAGAACAAACCCTTCCTGCCTTGAGCTTCTTCTTCTCAGGTACTTTTGTGTTTCAGCAAGGCGAAAAGTAAGTAACACAATTGTTTACACATTATGGAAGTCTAGTGCAATATACAAGTCAGGTGTTTGACATTATCACTAGTAGTATATCATAAGATTCTGTGACCATCTGTGCAATCAAGAAAAAGAATTACTCTATAAACACAAAGAGCTCATTTTGCTCAGTCTATGTCCACATGTGCACACGCATACACACACACACACACACACACACCCTAAGTCTTTCTAATCCTGTTTTTATCTCTGGTATTCTATAAATGTGAAAAACAAAACAAAACAAAAAAAAGCATATATACTCTCTACTTAGAATCAACATTATTTCCTCTTGTATGATACCATTGAGACCTTTCCCAGCTCCTGAACATACTAATAATTTAAAATTTTATAGTATCTTATTATATGGATAGACCATTGCTTATCAATTCATCTATTGAGCAAAATTCATTGTTTGCATTTTTAAACTATTAAAATAAGTTTTGCACAGTATATGGAATTTTGTGAAGGTAGAATTTGTCCTCTTTGGTTAAATGGTCATGATTGCAATTGCTTTGCTCATAGGCGAAATAGTTAGTTCATTTTTAAATCAGTGTTAAATTATTTCCCATCCTCTTTGAATAATTTCTGTGTCATTATTATCACTTGATACTGCTTTTATATTTTATTTTACTTGTTCTGAAAGTGTGTTGCTTGTTTCATCATAGCTCCTACTTGCACAATATTGATCATATGTGTAATTGTTCATGTCTCACTTGTATGTTCATCTCCGTGATCTGTCACTTCATATCGTTGTTCATTCTGTGACAGCATTTCCTGCTGCAGTTGACTCCTGAGAATTCTTTACATGCTAGTTTTTTATTATTTTTCCTTCTAGGAGTAGTAGGAAGGGTATGTGGTCACTGTTCTGGATGTTCATAGAGGTAAGAGCTGTTGAATTCCCCTGGAACTGGGGACACATGTGATTATGAGGCTACCCAGTGGAGGTGCTGGGAAATGAATTTGGATCCTCTACAAAAGTGCACTCTTAACCACTGTGCTGTCTGACTAGCCTCACGTTCTTTAAATATTCTAAATGTGAGTACTTTGTCACATTTGATTGATTGACAAATATTTTCTCCTATATATAGTTCATATTTTTATTCACATGGAGTTGTAAGTGTAGATGTAAGTGTTGATTTTATTATTATTCTCATGGGTTCATGGAAGAAGACAGTGTGTTCTTTGTTGGTTCAATCCCTGGTCCTAGAGAGTTTCAACCTCTGTATAGTCTAATCTTAAACTAGACCTAGAAGGCATCAGCTTGCATATAATCTAATCTTCAAACTTAAATTTAGAACGGTTCAGCCTCTGAGACTTCCTTCTGACTGAGCTCACTGTGACTAGCTATCTTTTGAACTCCAGACTGTAAATTATAAACCGTCTGCTTCTGATTCTCTGCTTTCTCTCCTGGCTTGTTCTGGACTGGGTCTGCTCTTCTCTGCTTCTTCTGAACTGAATTGTCTGTGAGCTGACTGCACTCAAACTACCTGACTGAACAGACTCTCTGTTCTGCTTCTGGTCTCTTTCTATCTCTTTCTCAGTTCTGCTTCCTATTTCTGTCTGATTCCACTCTCTGCTTCTACTCCCTGCTTCTCTTTACTGTACTAACTGCCTTTTTATATCCTGTAAATTGTGATTAAAGGAGTCTGCCACAACTACCTTCTGAGTTGGGATTAAAGGCTTGTACTAGGTTGCCTTAACTGCAGAAATCCCTTTCACTTAGCATTAGCACAGAGGACAGGATTAGCTATAGTAACATTCTTTCTGCATTCCATCTGGATCACACAGGCCTCTGGAGGTAATTCCTTCATACAGGCCTTTGGATGTGATCCCTTCCTAGCTATCACACAGGCTTTTCAATGTGATCCTTTGCTAGAGCAGCCATGCTGCTGGACTAAAGGATTAAATGTTTCTCTATATGGAATGATGCACTTTCCTAAGTTAAAGCGAAGCCCAATTTATTAATTTCTTCTAATATTGATTTTCTTTTATTTCATATCAACGTGTTGCAAGCTCTGAAATATTTTCTTTTATATTTTGTTCAAAAAGTTTCATTCCTTCAGTGTTTTCTTTAAGTCTTTGATCCATTTCATTAAATTGTTACATTTTCTATATTATAGGTCAGGGTTCCTCTGGCCACCCAAATATTTCTAAACCATTTTTTGAAAGGTTATCTTTTCTCATTAAATCAGTGTCTCAAAAATAAGTTAAGATTGACTGTGCTTGTGTAGGATGGTTTCCCAGTTCTATTTTTGTTGTTGTTTTACTGATCTACTTTTCTTACCTTAGAGGCAGGGGACAGTCTTCATTACTATAGTTATATATGCTTTGGAAATGGATAAAATGATTTTATATTATTCATTTTAATAATTATTATAGTTATTCTAGTGGCTTTGATTTTCCATAGAAACTAGAAAATAATCACATCAGTATCTACATAAATATTGTTGAAGATTTGATATATTTCATGAAGTTCACATAAAAATTTGTGAAGTATTATCTATTCTGCATTAAGTATTCCAGTTCAGAACATGACATGTCTTTAAAAATCAACTGACCATTCAAAAGATAGATATGTAGCTTATGGCACACACCCAGTGAAGTGCTATTCAACCTTTAAATAAGAGAGAACACTTGAAATCTAGTCAATTGTGGCAAAATTTGTTAAGTGAAGTGAGTCAGGCACAGCAAAACAAATATACATTTTTCTCATTTATATGCAAGTGCTAAATAGTTGACACTGACCTGCAAAGCATCCTTGGCCCTCTGTATAACATGTTTGATATGCAATGCTGCAAATCTGCAATGGTGAAAGTAAAGCCCTAGGAATATAGCAGAATGAAGTTAGCCAAGTAGCCAAGTCATTTTAAAGCCCTTTCTCTTTCAAAATATTCAAAGAAAGATACTCATTTTTTTTTATCTAATCTGAGATAAAGTCCTATTTAAGTTTCAGTGATATTGGTGATGGTGACTACAGCCATATTTCCTATGGACAATATTAAATAATAACTTCATAGAGTTTGTCAAATATAAAACTATCATCCTGCCCTAAATATTATGCTAACAATGTTATTTTATCAAGAAGAAACAGCATTTTGAATTAATTGCAGATAAAACAAGTTATACATTTTAATAAATAGCTGTCAAATTTCAAACTTATGACATGAATTACTATACCTTATTCCATTCTATTTATTTTTGCTGACTGTCTAAATTTTTCTTACATACTGCTTGTTTTTCTTTAAGCAATGTGTTTGCATGGAAAAACATACATTTTTGTATACATGCTGACATAGAACATTCATAAAGGTAGAAATTGAATATCAGAAAAGGGAATAGGAAATGTACGGGTTAGAGACAAAGAATTAAGTACAGAGAAGAGTAAGATCTTAAAACGAAATAAACTTTGACCAGTCTTTTATCAAACAACATTTTTGTATTTTAAATAACCATAAATATAAAAGTTACATCAGGATTAGTTTATTTTTGTATCCACAGGCCAGATACAAACCCAAGAGCAAGAATCCAGTATATATTCATTCACTGTGTGATTAAATTGATGAATGAGTCAGCGCTTTACTACATCTGAAAAGATTAAGCAGCACTTTAAATATTTCATATTCCTTTTGGCATTGCTTTTACAATGGCTTCTGTGAGATTCTTGAGTTCTTGTTCTTGATAATATTGATGTTATCTTGTTAAACTATTGCTTCTTTTCTAAACTAAAAGAAGGGTAGCCACTTTCATCTTAGAAAGCTATTCTGGAATAAATGGATGGTCTCTTCAGTCCTTCTTTATTTGTCCCTATTGGAAAGACCTTCCTAGAGCAGCATCCTTTAAAATTCATTTTTAATTCTTTCTTAGCTGGCATTTAGTAACTGCCATTTTCCCTTCTTTTTAGTCTATAAACAGTAATCATTATTTCTTAGGTCAACATTCCTAAGAGTTCACAAACAATGGTTTCCTTTTCTTTTCTTTCCCTTCCTTTTCTTTCCTTTTCTTTTGTTTTCTTTTCTTTCTAAAGATACTTGTGGGTCTGTTGACACAGTAACTCCCTGAAACGTATACCAGATTCAAGCACTGTTTAAAAAAATATGTGAGAGGGAATGGTGGTTTTAGAAGGGATTGTTCCACAAGATGAATCAATTACCTGCAAATTTTCCTTTTTAATGCAAACAAGCAACAATTGGAAGAAACTTTATTAATAATATATAAGAAAAGTGGGAAACATTTTTAGATTAGATTGTAGCAATTATTTGTTATAGTTATGGTTACCTTTAATGTATGCAACAGATTTTTGTTTGTAGTTTAGATTACCTGTAGTAAGAATTCATTTGTGGCTGGCCAGCAGTGGTACATGCCTTTAATCCCAGCACTCAGGAGGCAGAGGCAGGCAGATCTCTGTGAGTTTGAGGCCAGCCTGCTCTACAGACTGTGTTCTAGGACAGCCAGAGTTAAAACATAGAAACTCTGTTTCAAAAAAAAACAACCCAATAAGTAGATAAATAAGTAAACAAATAAAACTGAATTGAAAACTAAAGAATTCATCTGTACCTAAAATGCACATGTACTTAAAATACACAAATGGCATTCTTTTATGTATATCCTAACTTCATATGTGCTAGATTTGCTAGAAGAAATTTCCCTATTATTTGTTATTCTTTTCATTCATTCAAATATGTAATACAAAACCATAAAATAAAAGAATTAAATTTCTTTCTTTGTGTTTTAAATAGTCATAAATGGCCTTTATAGACTTATATGTTTGAATGCTTAGACTCCAGTTGGTAAAACTGTTTGGTAAGGATTAGGAGGTGTGGCCTTGTGGAGAAGATGTGCCACAGGGAGGTGAGTGGCAAAGGTTTAAAAATCCTAGCCTATTCCTAGTTATATGTCTCTCTTTGTGTATCTCTGTCTGTCTCCCTGTCTGTCTGTCTATCTCTCTCTTTCCCTTTCCTCCCACCCCCATGTGTGTGTGCTTAGAGTAGATGTAAGCTCTCATTATCTTTTTGTCTTTTAGCTGGCTAGAAGCGTCAGCTTTTTAAGTGCTCTTCTAGATATTTGACTGTATACATATAATTATATTTAGCATTCATTATTTTTTTCCTTGATACAAAAATATAAAATTACTTTTTGATCAAGATTCTCCTATTTGTTTTTTTCTTGACAATAACGAAGTTACAAATTAGACTAGAATAAGATAACTGGACTTTAGGTAAGTCACTAAAATAAAAATAGAATTTGAAAGATTTTTGATGTTTCTACTATACACAGTAAAAGTGATACTAATTCATATGTCATGTATATTAAAGCAAGGAAATATTATGTCACTAATGCTTAAGAGTCAATATACTATTAAGACTGAAACAATTAAAATGTAGCTGTTGAATATGAATCCCTATGTATATATCTGTTATGTCATGGGTTCTTAATATCTTGTTTCATATGTATAAAGATTTGCATCTCAGAGTAAATTATGTCATTAGTAACAAGCATAGAGGAAATCACATTTTAAATGAGTGGCAACATTCGTAGAAAGGGAAGGAATTAGATTAAAGTTATCTATCAGAGAAGTCTACATCTACAAGGGAAAAAAGTGTCATAACATCATCTGCAGCTTACCCCACTGTGCTGGCACGCAGGCTGCAGCTTCATTGAAGTCATTTACATTTCTTGGGCAAATAAATATTTAAGACACTAAATTGTTTTTAAGCACAGCTAAATGTCTATGAAACAGACACTACTCATTGAATGAAAAACTCACCCATTCTTAAGTTCAAAATCACTTTTTGTTAGATTTTTTCCCCCAATATGTATAACTAATATGCTTTTCACATGGCCATGGCACCCAGAGATTGACTTTGCATATAAGGGACTGTATTGTTTATTTTTTTCAACACATATAATGGTTATACCTGGTATTTAGGAGCTCAGTAAATTGACTTACAACATCTTCCTTTGTCCCATTTTTCTCTAAGAGCCTGGGCACGTATGCCAACATTCAGCACACACTTAATTCACACTGAGTTTCAGTCAATAACAATGTCAAATTGCAATGGAAACACAGGTATTACTTGACTCATCTTCTTGTTATCTGTGCTGTCACAGTTAAAGGTCTGATGACTTCCACATTGGACTTGTTCTTCAAGCATCAAGAAACAGTGTCCTTTTAGCTGGCATTTATTAGCTTCCTAGACATTCAGGAACAACTTAATAATAACTATGTTCCTGAATATAATTGCTTTGACTACTAAGAAGCTGACTGGAAAAAAAAGTGGAATTGAGGCAATGTAGATTAGGAAATGGGATTTAGGGAGAAGCAGAGACACGACAGAACAGGACTAAAGGAGGAGGGAGTAAAGGAAAAAGAAAAAGAGAGCAAACAAGCCCATGGCCAAGAACACCTTTCTTTGTATTCTTCGATCTCCAATTCTTAGGCATCCATGACTGTCCTCTCTATACCTGGGAGGAACAGCTCATCAATAACAAAGAGCTCCTTTTCGTTTCTTCTTGGAGATACCTGTCTGAAGTAGACTAGAGAGATGTGGCATGCTAAACTAGAAACTGAATACAACTTTATTTCTCTTTGTCAGAATATCAAAGTTAAGTAAGAGCCACAAAACACAGAATCACATTAATACTTTTTAAATTTATCTTTCTTAATTCTATAATGTTTCTTCTTCTTTTCTCCCCATTTTTAGTGTTCCTTGTGAATCTTAATAAATATTTTATGATTGAAAGAAAAATAATAAATATTAAGTTTCATATGACCTATAATTTCTAGACAGTACCTTCGTCACTTGGACTTGTATTGTATAAAGTTTACTTGATATTTCCGGTTAGAATGGGACACTCCTAACTGCACACTTGACGATATTAGAAATGCAATAAATAAATAGACTTGAAAGAGATAGTACTGTATGAATGTGCCTCAAGTAAGGCATGAACTCTAGTTTACACGTGTTAATGTATATCTTTGCGTGGTCAAGAGTGTGAGATTTAGAAGGAGAGACGCAGTATTAGTTTCTTTGTTCAATGTTGAAACAAAACACCTGACAAAAACACACTAAGGAAGGAAGAATGTACTGTGGCTCACATTTGAGAAGACAGTCCATAGTGGCGGAAAGGTGTAGCAGCTGTTCCCATTGTTGAAGATTATTAGTTCTGCAAGTCTTCTATTTGTAAATATCTGAGAGATCTAATTTCTAATCCATAATTTTATATCTTAATGTTTATACATATATTAACTCTAATAGAATCCTCTTGATGCCTTAATTTAAATTTTGATGCTCATATATTTTGATAAAGCAATTTATTATGTGGAAAAATCGACTTTAACAGATATAGGCATCCAAATTCTCCACAGTAATTTTGTTCATATGTTGGAAACTTAGCATAGAATCAGTAGCTAGCAGAGGGAGTATAGTTAATCATTTGGGAACATAGTGATTCACATAGTGCTAATTGCTAAAATGTTAGATAATAGAACATTCATGAAAACCAAAGTACAAGATGACGTTAAATATTATTAATATTACACATATACATATAAATATTTGTATATATTATATGCATTCACATGATATTATAATAGAAACATACATTAATCAGTATTGCTATTGTTATACTAAAGGTAGCACTTTTTTTGTTGTTGTTTTTTAGTTTTGAGAAACTGTCTCGCTATATAACCCTGACTATCCTGAAACTTGCTATATAGACAGGCTGGTCTATACATGGTCAAATTCACAATGACCTCACTGCCTCTATATCTCAATTTCTGGGTTTGAAGACAGGCACAACATGCCCAATTATAGCTTTTGTTAATTTCTGTATATTCCAATATTCAAAATTACATCACTTTAACAAGCATAAAAGTTATTTTGATTTTTATTAAAAATAAATATAATGAACATAAGAGTTTATGCTTGGCTATTGATGTAAGGGCAACAATATGGAGTTTTCATAAAATTAATGTCAAAATATTACTTAGAAGACTAGCTGATGGCATTGGTTTTGTTCAAAACATTAATAAAAAGTCTGACAAGAGCTGGGAAGATGGTTCTGCTGTTATTAGCACTGGCTGCTTTTTCAAAACCCACATAATATCTAACAACTATCTGCAGCTTAAGTTCCAGTGGATCTGAAACCCTCTTATGGTATCCACCGGCCTCCAACATGTATGCTGTGCATAGATATACATGCAGGCAAAACACCCATTCACGTAAGAAATAAAAGAAGCAGTTCTTCTGTTTGTTAGTCATTGCTTTAGAGAATACTCATTTATTCCCTTACTTAAATCTTTATTGAACTGTACAATATTTTGACTGAAGATCTTTTATTCTAAAATAGTTCTTCCATGTGAGTCCTTCTTTTCTGATTAGAATCACACTGCAAGGGAAAACAGTCCTCACTTCCAATCTCAGCATAGTTGAACATAGATTTTAACGCACATGGTAGATAGAGTAAATCACTAAATAAGTGAAAAATTCTGAGATGTATAAACATTCCATGACTTAATTTCTGCAAAATGACCATGTTCATTGTTGACAAAAGTAAAGTGTACACACGTACCAGACATCACGTATACTTTTGATTTTAGATGGTTGCTCATTTTTAGATATATGATGCCAAAAGGCAATAAAGGACCAAAAGCACATTTTGGAAATAAGTTTACTTATTTCTCAAATATGCAAAGCTTATTCCATTCCATCTGGACAGACCAGAACTTCTTTACCTTGGAGCTATTGATAGTTTCAACAGATGACCATTGTAAGTAGCTCTTCTATGTTGTACACAATTTATTAGAACATTCTCTGTTTCAAATTGCTAGGTGCTCTTAAAACTCTTCCACCACAGAGATGATATAATTATGTTATCAAAAACTTATAGAAAACAAAACAAACAAAGAAATAAAAAAAACAATCTGTTCCTGATATGCTGAAAGTTTAGGACTGATGACTGAGATTGACATCTGACCTCCACATGCAAGCAATGACACATAGTCATACTCCCACACAAGAAGATACACACACATACACAAAATAAATAAATATCTAAATTGTATCTGGAAAAATTCTTTTCCACCAAATTTATACAATTCAAAACTGTTCATATAAAAAGTTTTATTGATACGTGTGGGTAAACTCATAGCAAGCTGAGTATCACTATATTAAGTTCAAAATATGAGTTGTAACACCACAAGGTCTTACCACTGGAGCAAATGTCACATGAAACAGGATGCACAGTTGCACATCTGAGAGATTTATTTTTCCTCTTTCCCCCTTTTAAGATTTCAGTTCAGCTTCAGTGGCCATGATATTATATCAATCTGAGAATATTTTCCTCAGATTGACCTCAATGAGGACCATCCATTGTATCCTTGTTAATCAATTTTTATTACTGTAAGATAAATAAAAAAATTGGTTGGTTATTAGACTTTTGCCTTGCAATCATCTTTTATCCATAATCAATAAGTATTAATTTTCCTCTTCAGATCAAGGCCACAGAAAGTTTTATTGCAGTTCAACAGCGTATCATTTATAATTATTTTGTAATAAGACCTAAACTATTTATAAGATGCTTTCCTGTGGGAAAGTTTCAAATTATTTTGTCAATCTTTCATTTGTGTATCTAAAAAAATGCTTTATGATTATTTCAGTATACTTCCCTTCTATTTTTTCCTTCCAGTTATTTATATCTCAGGATCTGTCTTACATGTCTGCACTGTGACATCTAATGTAGCCAATCTCTTGATATTTTTCCTCTTGTCCTTCTGTATCCACCAGCTTCAGATATAAATCAGAAGCCATACTATTTTTAAATTCATATACTTAGTTTTACTTTTTTCAAAAATTTTAAAATTTCACTTTTCTGTTTTCATTACACCATTTTTAAAGTATTTTGTTAGTTCTTTGATAATTTCATAAGACATTTTTCTGCCATTGTTCATCTAACACCTCTCAAATTGACCTTTACTTAACTACTCCCCTATAGAGGAATATTTAATCATTTAATACAGCAATGTGACTGCTCTAGAAAAGAATTACATTGAAAGACCTGTGTAATAGCTAGGAAGGGTTCAAATCCAAGGGTCTATATGAAGGGATCAAATCCAACGGTCTGTATGAAGGGATCACTTCAGTGGTCTATATGAAGGGTTCACATTCAAAGACCTGTATGACCCAGATGGAATGTGAATCACTCAGCTGTTAAAAGATGAAATTCTGAAATTCACAGGTAAATAGACAGAGTTTTTAAAAAGTTCATCCTGAGTGAGGTAGCACAGACTCCCAAAAGACAAATATGATATGTTTTCATTTATATGTGCATGTTAGCTTTTACTCCTGTAAGATTCATGCCACAATCTGTATAACAACAGAGGTTAGGTATACAGTAAGTTAGGGAAGGACCTCCCAAGGAAGGAGAAATAAGGTATACAGGTATTGAAAGACACAGATGTGGGAGATTGGAATAGGAGGAGTAATCAAAAGAGGATGGAAGATAGTTGTAAAGTAGAGCATACAGGGAAGATAAGTTAAAATCAGTGGCCATTTGAGGGCTTATCTGGAAACAATACAGTAGAAGCTTCTTATTCTATTCTTTTGTTTTGTTTTGTTTCAAAACAGGGTTTCTCTGTAACTCTTATATTATGTAACTTTTATATTATGTTTTTAATTTAAATAGAATTACACCACTTCCACCACCAGGATTTATTTAAGTGGTACATATGATTTATATATTTTTAATTTATTTTCTTCTCTCATATAACAACACATCCGATTCCCTCTTCCCCTTCCTCTGCTCTTCCCAGTTTCCCTGTCTCCCCTTTCCCTCAAATCTACTCTCTCCCCTACGTTTTCCCAAATAAAAGCAGTCCTCCCAGGGTTACTACTGAAATAGGGCATAACAGGATGGAACATGGCCAGGCATTAATCCTTGAATCAAGGGTAGGTGAGGCAACTCAGCAGGAGAAAAGGGTCCCAAGGGTAGGTGAAAGAGTCAGAGATACCCTCACTCCAGTCTGTAGGAGGTTTGCAAGAACACCAAGCCAGAGGAGCACAAGATATATCTAGGAGACCCTGCAAGTTCCAAGTCTACTTCTTCAGGTTCCGTGAGTCCCAAGGGTACTGACTGGTAAATTGACTCCATGGGGCTGGTTCTTCTGGTGTCCTCGATCTTTCTGGTCCCTGCAATCTATTCTGAGGTGTTCCCAAAGCTCTGCAGGATATTTGGCCCTTGGCCACTGAGTATGTTTCCATTGACTGCCTGAGAAAGACTTTCAAAGGAAGAATGTGGTAGGCATCCATCTATGAGTAGAGCAGGGTGTAGGTGTTGATGTGTGCATTGATTTTACTATTAGTTATTCTTCTGGGTTCATGGCAGAGAGTAGTTTATTGTTTGGTAATTCATTCCTGGTCCTAGAGGGTTTCAGTCTCCATACAACCTAATCTTAAACCCAGACCTACAGTGCTTCAACCTCCATACAATCTAATCTGTGAGCCTCCAAGATTTACTGTTGATTAGCTGTCTTCTGAACTCCGAACTGTAAATCATATACTGTCTGCTTCCGGCTCTCTGCTTTCTCTCTTAGCTTATTCTGGACTGGCTCTGCTCTTCTCAGCTTCTCCTTCTGAACTGAACTGTCTGTAAACTGAC
This sequence comes from Cricetomys ansorgei, assembly GCA_026225945.1. Classification (NCBI taxonomy): domain Eukaryota; kingdom Metazoa; phylum Chordata; class Mammalia; order Rodentia; family Nesomyidae; genus Cricetomys; species Cricetomys ansorgei. The sequence goes on along the minus strand of JAMJFZ010001230.1, from coordinate 3,566,763 downwards.
TGCACTCAAACTGCCTGACTGAACAACTGACTCTCTACTCTGCTTCCTGTCTCTGCTTCCACACTCTGCTTCTAGTCCCTGCTTCTCTCTACTGAGCTGGCATTAGAGGTGTGTGCCACCACTTCTTCTGAGTTGGGATTAAAGGCATGTACTATGTTGCCTTAACTACAAAAATCACTTTCACCCATTATCATAGAGGACAGAATTAGTCTGAATAACATTCTTTCTGCATTCCATCTGTATCACACAGGCAGTGGGTGTGATCACTTCCTAGCTATTACAAAGGCTTTACAATGTGATCCTTTGCTAGAGATGGATTAAAAGATTCAATGTTCCTCTACAGCAGGGTATCATTAGAAATTAGAAATTATCTTATGGCTATCTAGTTTCTAGTTCCTGACCTGCAGTAGCAAGCATGAATTCCCTCCTTTGCCATGAGGTTCTGCCCTTCCACTGTCCCAGAGGCTCCTGTAGGGAGGAAAGGTTAATAGGTCAAAGGTTTTGTGGCTGGGATGGTGTCCAATCTCACACTGGAAGCTGTTCCTCATTACAGTAGATGTTCTGTTCAGGATCCCCATCTCCCATTGCTGGTGATTCTCACTAGTGTCTCCCCCTGAGTCTGGTCCCTTCGCTTCCCATTCTCATGCTCCCCAAGCCATCTGTGCCTTCTGCTCCACTTTCTCTTTACCAGGGAGATCCCTGTGTACCACTGCTGCCCTCCTTGTTGCTTAGTATCCAGGTCAGTGGATTACAGTCCCTTTTTCATTTTCTTAACAGTCAATATCCACACATAAGTGAATACATGCCATGTTTGTCTTTCTGGGATTGGGTTACCTCATTCAGGATGATTTCTTTTTAGTTCCACCCCTTGCCTGCAAAATTCACAAAGTAATTTTTATTAAAGCTGAATAATACTCCATGGCATAAAAGTACCACAATTTCTTCATCCATTCTTCTGTGGAGGGACATCTAGGTTGTTTCTAATTTCTGGCTAGTAGGAACAAAGCTGCTATGAACATGGTTAAGCAAGTGTCCTTGTGGTAGGATGGAACGTCCTTTGGGTATATATGCCCAGGAGTAGTATAACTAGGTCTTCAGGTAGGTTCATTCCCAGTTTCCTGAAGAATCCCCATATTGATTTTCATAGTGGTTGTACAAGTTTTCACTCCCACCAGCACTGAAGGAATGTTCCCCTTGCTCCACAACCTTGCCAGCATGAGCTGTTATTTGTGTTATTGCTCTTAGATACTCTGGCACATGTAAGACAGAATCTCAGGGTAGTTTTGATTTGTATTTCATTAATGGATAAGGATGGTGTAATTCTTCTTTTGAGGATTCTTTGTTTAGATTGACACCCCATTTTTAATTGGGTTATTTATTTTGTTGATATCTAGTTTCTTGAGCTCTTTATATATTTTGGATATTAACCCTCTATTGAAAATTTTTTCCCATCCTGTAGGCTGCTATTTTGTCCTGTTGTCAATGTCCTTTGCCTTACAGAAATTTTCTGTCTCATGAGGTCCTATTTATTAATCATTGACCTTAGTGCTTGAGCTATTGGTGTTCAGTAAGTTGTCTCCTGTGCCAATGCATTCAAGGTTAACTTTGGTAAGTGGTATCTATGGAGAAAATTATTCATTTCGTTTAGATTTTAAGTTTTGTAGACTCAGTGATTTTTATTATTAATTATTATTATTATTATTATTATTATTAATGATCATTAATGACTTAATGATTCTTTGGATTTCCTTGGTGTCTGTGGTTATTTACTCCTTTTTGTTTCTGATTTTGTTGATTTGGATATTCCCTTTCTGTCTTTTAATTAGTTTCGATAAGGGTTTGCCTATCTTGTTGATTTACTCAAAGAACAGACTCTTTGTTTCTAATTCAGACCTCAGTTTCATTATTTCTTGCCATCTACTACTCTTAGGACTGCTTACTTCTTTTTGTTCTAGAGCTTTCAAATGTACTGTAAATTTGCTAGTATGTGATCTCTCTACTCTTTTTTTGCAGTACTTTGTGCTATGAATTTTCCTCTTAGTACCACCTTCATTGTGTCCCATAAGTGTGAATATGCTTTGTACTCATTTTCATAGATTTCTAGAAAGCCTTTAATTTCTTTCTTGACTCAGCAATCATTCAGGAGAGAGTTGTTCAGTCTCCTTGAATATGTAGGCATTCTGTTGCTGCTATTGTTTTTGAAATACAGTTTTAATCCGTGATGATCAAAGAGGATGCAGGGGATTATTTAAATTTTCTTGTATCTGTTGAGACTTGTTTTGTGGCCAAGGATGTCGTCAATTTTGGAGAAGTTTCTGTGAGGTGGTAAGAAAAAATTGTATTCTTTTCTGTGTGGGTAGAATGTTCTGAAGATATCTGTTAGGTCCATTTGGTTTATATTCTCTGTTAGCTCCAGTATTTGTTTAGTTTTTGTCTGGATGACCTGTTAGTGAGAGTGGGGTATTGAAGTTTCCCACTATCAGTATGTGAGGATCAATGTGTATCTCTTTTACAAACGTTAGAACCCTTGTGTTGTAGGCATAGATGTTAAAAATTGAAATGTCATCTTGGTGAATTTTTCCTTTGATGAAGTGTCTAGCTCTTTTGATTAATTTAGGTTGAAATCTATTTTGTTAGATATTAGAATGGCTACGTAAGTTTGCTTTTAGGGTCTATTTTCTTGGAAGATCCTTTTCCAACCCTGAACTTTAAGGTAATATTTATCTTTAAGATTGAGGTGTATTTCTTGTATGCAGCAGAAAAATGGATCTTTTTTTCTCATCCATTCTGCTAGTCTGTGTCTTTTTGCAACCATTGATGTTGAGAGTATTAATGACAAATACTTGTTAGGTTCTGTTATTTTGCAGTTGTTGATTGTAGTGTGTGTGTGTGTGTGTGTGTGTGTGTGTGTGTGTGTGTCCTTTCTATTGATTTTGATGATGTGAGGTTATTAATTTTCTGTGTTTTCATGAGCGTAGTTAATCTCCTTCAGTTGAAGTTTTCCTTCCAGTATCTTCTGTAGGGCTAGAATTGTAGCTAAATATTTTTTAATTTAGTTTTATCATGGAATACTTTGTTTTCTCCATCTATCATAATTGAAAGTTTTGCTGGGTATCATAGTCTGGGCTAGCTGCTGTGGTCCCTTAGAGTCTGTAGCACACCTGTCTAGGCCCCTCTGGCTTTCAGAGTTTCCATTGAGAATTCGAGTATAATTCCAATAGGTTGCCTTTATATGTTACTTTCTCTTATTCTCTTGAAGCTTTTAGTATTCATTCTTTGTTCTGTAGGTTTACTATTTTGATTATTTATGTGGTAAGGGACTTTATTTTCTGGTCCAGTCTATTTCATGTTCCATATGCTTCTTATACCTTTATAGGCATCTCCTTTTTCTCCTCCTCCTCCTCCTCCTCTTCCCCCTCCTCCTTCTCCTCCCGTTCCTTCTCCTTCTTTTGGCATCTCCTTCTTTAGGTTTGGAAATTTTCCTTTTATGATTTTATCAAAAATATTTTCTGGGGCTTTGAGCTGGGAATCTTCTCCTTCTTCTATTCCTATTATTCTTAGGTTTGGTATTCTCATAGTGTCTCAGATCCTGGATATTTGGCATCAGGAATTTCATGGATTTAATATTTTTTTCAACTCCTGAGATTATCTCTTCCATGTCTTGTATTGTGTTGCTGTAGCTTGCCTCTGTAGTTCTTGATTACTTTTCTAGCTTTTTCATTTCCAATATTCCCCTGGTTTGTGTTTTCTTTATGGCTTCTATTTCCATCTTCAGATTTTGAACAGTTTTCTTCAATTATTTACATTTTTTGGCTTTCTTTAAGAGATTCATTAATTTCTTCTAATTTGAAATTCTTCTAATTTTTTTATGTTTCTTTGATGAACTTACCCAATTTCTCCCATTGTTTGTTTCTCTTATCAATTTCTTTGAGAGATTTACTCATTTCCTCTGTTATCTTCATAAAGTTACTTTTAAGATTTTTTTTCTTCTGCTCCTGCTGTATCAGCGTGTTCAGGCTTGTTGTAGTAGGATGGTTTGGCTCTGGTGGTAACATACTGCCCTGGTTGTTGTTGATTGTTTTCTTACACTGGTTTTAAGGCATCTAGGCTTAGGATGATTATAGGTTTAGGTGCCCATTCCTGAGTTTTTCTTTATTGGATGAGAGTTTAATTCCTTGAGTTCTGTTTCCCCCCTGGTCTTCTGGTCAGTGCGGCTTGGGGTAGAACTGGGAATTTATACTGGGGTTGGTGGGTAGGGTTTGGGAGAATGTGGGATCTCAGTCCTGTAGTAAGTCTCCGATGGAGTTCTGGAGGCTGGCTTGGCCTCTGGTCCAGCAGGGAGCTTCCATGTGAGCTGGGTGGTGGAACAAGATGCTAACAAGGAGGGAAAGGAGTATCAAAGAGTATCAGAGAGTATCAGAGAGGAAGGGCACCAAGGGAGAGGAGGAATTCTGTGGACCAGTGGGTAGCTTACCTGCAGTTGTAGAGGTTAGGGTGGCCTCCAGTCCATGATGGGAGCCTCTGCTTGAGTTGGGGGGAGGCGGGCAAGGTTGTGACAAAGAGGGGAGGGAGAATTGGAGAAAGGATGGGCGCATTAAGAGTGTGGGAGGATTCTGGGAGAAGGGGCAGCCTTCCTGGAGTTGTAGAGGCTGGGGTGGCCTCTGGTCCAAGCAGGGATCCTCTGCTTTACATGTTTTGGGGGATGGGGCAGGGCACCAACATGGAGGAGGAGAATTGGAGAGACGACTTGTGGTGGGAGGGGGTTACTAAAAGAGTGTGGGAAGTCTGTGGTAGTAAAGTCAGTTACTTGGAGTTGTAGCAACTGGGGTGATCTCTGGCCCATGCAGGAAGCCTCCACTTGAGTTGGGGATTGGGGCAAGGCAGCCAATGCTTTCTTTTATTAAAACCTATTCTTTTGTTGTTGTTTGTTTACCCCTCATTTTAAAATTATTTTTGAGAAAACTGATACAGACAAGGAAATTTACCAAGAAGGAAAAATATTTCCAGAAATTTAAGTATATTACTTCTTAATGGTTTAAACACAATCATTCTTTTCTATCAACAAGACAGGTGAAATAAGTTTTCTAACTTGCTCAGATGTATGCAACCCTTAAGCAGTGACTCCAGAACTCCAGTTCATGTCTATTACTACGTATAACATTTCTCTATCTTACATTTTGTAGTGAAGCATTTAATGAGTAACAAATATATACTATTCAATAAATATACATGTCTAAGATGTTTCTAGATTACATGAAAAATCATAGATTTTTAAAATTAGTGTTTCATTTTTCAATATATCTGTAGCAAAGAGTGGTGTGTACATGTATGATAAAATGTTTTCTTTCTACAGATTTTAGGAATTATTTGTTTAGGTGTAATAATAATAATAGCCTCTATAGGCTCACATATTTGAATGCTTAGGCACCAGGGCATAGAACTATTTGAAAATATTAGAAGAATTAGGAAGTGTAGCTTTGTCAGTAGAGGTGTGGCGTTGTTAGAGGAAGTATGCCACTGGATGTGAGCTTTGAGGTTCCAATAGCCCTATGCCAGGCCCGTCTTTTCTTTATTCTACTTTAAAATCAAGATGTAGAATTCTCAGCTACTTCTCCAGCAGCCTGTCTACCTGGAAGCTGCCATGCTCTTCCCATAATAATAATGCACTGTGCCTCTGAAAATTGTAAGCAAGATAATAACTAAATACTATGAAAAATGTGTTCAACAAAATGATAATGACATCACATAGGACAGAATTATAGAGAATAAAATCATAAATGTTAGTCATTTGTTAGCAGAAATAAGAACTTCTATCCATGTCTTCCAGTTGATAGTTTTGAGGACAAAGGCACCTGCTAATATTAACAGGAGTCTGTATAACACAGTGGAATTTATTACCCACTGTCCATTATAAGGTTAATAAAAAGTGTATAAAACACTATCTTGTCACACTAAATCTACAATAGAACTCTTGTTGTATTTCAAGAAATTATTATTTAAAGTACTATATTATGTCAGGTGGTGGTGGTGGCACATGCCTTTAATCCCAGCAGTAGAGAAGTAGAGACACATAGATCTCTGTAAGTTTGAGACCATCCTGGTCTACAGAGTGAATTCCAGGACAGCCAGGATTACTACGGGGAAACCCTGTCTTGAAAAATCCAAAAATATAAATAAGTAAATAAATAGTTATAAAGTATTGTACTAACACAAGTTTACCAACATATTTCTGAGCTACTCACTGAATTTTGATTGGGTTAAAAGTTTTTACAGTAACTGCATGAGAAATGTTTCAGAATTTTGTAGTGGAAAGGGCACCATGTGTTTAGGTAAGACTAAATCAATATGGAACAATCATTAGTCAGGAGCCCACATGATATCTGTTAATCAAAAAGTGTTGCTTCTGTCTAAAAATTATAATAATCAAAACTAAAGAGTTGTAAAAAAGGCAATCCATAAATTTTCTTCAAAGCAAGTAACAAACCATGGTATGTTTTTTATTCTTTAGAATTTCTGTGTTTGAGAATGAGTGACTTGGGGTATTAAAAAGTTTACTCCCATGGCTATAAAATATATCTTAAGACCTGGAATGGTAATTCATCTACTATAATTCCTTTTTTCTCAGGATTCTTTTGGTTTTCCTGGGTATCTTCTGGATATATATGAATTTTAGTGTAGTTTTATTTCTTTGAAGAATTAGATGGAAATTTTTATTGAAGTTGCATTGAATCTGCAAATAACTTTTGGTGAAAGGTCATTTTCAGAGTATTAATCCATGAGCATGGGATGTCAGAGTATTAATCCATGAGCATTTTCTGTGTGTCTTAGGAAGAACAGGTTTTATTTACATTAAAAAGCAGGCTTTTTAAGCTAAGAAATCACATCTCCTGCAAGTGCTTCAGGCTGCTGACACAATGATTCTATTGCAAAGTGCTGGGGTGCACACAGAAATGAGTGAATATAATATTTAGAAATATGTCCCAACATATGGGAGGATTTGAAGATAGGAAATGGATGGAGAAAGTGATATACTTTATTATAATTTCAAAAAAAGTTAAAAGAATAAAGAATTTATAGTTTACCTAGATTTGTTTTAATCAAAATCTAAAATCATCTGTACCTACTGAAAAAAACAGACAAACAAACAAACAAACAAATGTTTGGGAGTTACCATGGGGATTTTGGTCTGTGGCAGCTGTTAAACAGGAGCTAGACATCCTTTGCCAAGGTTGTTGACCATGGTATGTTAGTAAGGAAGTAGTAGTTTTCTTGACAAATAGAAACCCACCTTCAGAGATTCCTGTAGAATGCTGAGTTTAGGTTTCTATTTACCAGATAGCAATTCCTCTGTTAATCTAGTCAGAGTTCTGCTGCAAGAGCAAAAATTATGTTTTAAATTTTAGCTACTGTGCCTAATATATCTTTAAAAGAAAAACAGATGACTTCCTGGATTCCTAGGTGGGACTGTTAGGTGAAATAGTCTTGAATCTCCCTTACCCAAGGACATACGCTCTTGAATTACTCAATAGGGAGCAGCAAGATCCCAGCTTGACCCTACTGCACAGGATGTGCCTGGTCTCTTGTAGAAGGGAGATAAATCAGACAGGAAGTATACCAGGATAGACGTTTTGCCACTGGTTGGACCTGGTGGGAAGTGCATAGCCTTATGGGTTCTACCTTTCAAAGCACCTGTGCCACGTGATTTGGGGCCTTTCTGTGGGAATTCTGGTCAGAGTACACCTTCCTGGCCAGTATTTAGTTAATTTTATTAAAGCTTGCTTGCTTCAAATTTGGCACAATTGCTGTGGACTTCTTCTCAACAGGATTTGGATTTGGGATTTACACTGCCTGGATTCAGCCCAGGTCATTGTTTTGGATACTGTCAGCAGCACTGTCATGGAGGTCTGCTTTTGACCTAACGTAGACGTATAGATTTACTTTACGAATTATCATGCCTTTATCTTTATGCAATATGAGGAAAAGAAAATTACACTGTTAATGTTTTATTGTTGTTTTGCAGAACATAAGCTCCTTTTACTAAAAAAGGATCATGTGATTATTCAAATCTTGAATTGTTATTAACAGGGTTGAATAACATAGGAAGGAGAGTTGTCCAATCTATGGGATTTTCCGGATCATTTCCAAATCTGCTATAGTACTGTTACTCAGAATGAATGAGAGAGTAACAGACAGATCAGAGAGATAGCTACAAAGAGAGAGCAAAAGTGAGAGAGAGAGAGAGGGAGAAAGGGAAGGAGAGGAAGAGAGGAACAATGAAGAGGAAGAAACGGAGCTGACGGAAGAGGGAGGAAAGATGCAAAAAGGAGATTTTTGAAAACTTATACAAATATGTGACAGTATTAATATAATTTACAGAAATAATTGAATTAACTCAAGATAAGGTTTAATCTCTTTGTTGACTATTTTGAATATATTTTAATTTACTTCATTTGATTTGACTATCGAACACTCAATCCATTACCCCGTCTCTCTGGACACTATCTCTACAGTGTACTTTTGATAGCATACTTCACTCAACTCCAGGTCCAGAAGACACCTGATTCCATCATCACCTTTGCCCCATCCAAGTGCATTCCTATTTCTTGTTGACAGTTGCCCAAGACAGCAAATTACGCAAAAATTACCAGTCCCTGATTAAAACTTTCCAGTAATTTAAAAATTCTCCAAGCTGACTGAAAATGCCTGTATGGTGCCTAATTGATTCTTCTCAGTCAGTAACTTATTTCTAGACATTCTTTAGCCAGGTCTGATTTTCATGTCTTCAGAACGCATTTTGACTGAGGAACGTGGTGCTGCGTTTTCTTATTGCACGGCACGTCTATTACCTACTTTCCACGTGGTTCAGTGTGATATTCAGCTCTTAGCTTACGTGTTACCAAAGGGTAACTCATGACCCATGTAAAGTGAGCACATGATCTCCCTCTTAGCTTTTGTAACCATATTATGGTCTGTCTCTCCCAAGGTGTTCAGTAAGTACAATTTGATCCACGGAGCATGAAATATGTGGCATTTAACAAATGTTTTTTACAGTTAAATTTAAATGAAATATGTAGAAATCAAATCAGGTAAAAAGACAAAAGAAAAGCTATTTTTAGTATAGTTTTAAGTTTTATTTTATAATCCATAGATTAAATAATAGTTATATACATTTTTATGTAGCAGAACGTTAAGATATTTAGGTGAAACCTGGGATATTTAAGTTATGGTAATTATCATACAACGAGATAATTTGGTCTAAATATTATACCTCTTGTATTTAATTTAATTTACTGTGATTATGAATGATGGCCTGGAGGTGGAGTTTGACTTGAAAACTGTGAACTGCCTTCGTTCATAGTACTGAAGTCTGTAATACTCAATTTTTGACCAAGGGGGAAAATCATCTTCCTTCAAGTAGGAGAAGTAAACTATATCCAAATGAATCTTCATGTCTAAACTGTACTGTAGTGTTCTAAAGTATTATTATAAGTATAGCTTTGTTTAAATGAGCGCATCAATAAGGAATTTTCTCTTTATTATTATGGTGGTGGCACTGGTAGATGCTGCTATACAATTATTTGAATCAATCTTTTGAAAGAAGCATCCCTTAGCAATGTTTCACTATTCCAGTTTCATGTTGAGTACCAGATGTCAGAAGAGTTGAAAACACATTTATTTTTGTTTCTTGGTCCTTCAACATTTTTCTGACTCAATATCTTCCTCATCTTTCACAGTTACATATTTAGCACCATTGAGGGAACAGGCTTTGAGGAACGAAGTATGTAGCAATCTGCATACTTCTAAAAGACATGATTTGGCCACCTGCACTTTTGGAAAGTTGTGAAAAGCTATAGAAAACTCAGGAAGCATCAACAAATAGTGTATTAAATGTTTTGATCTCAGATGAATATGGAGCCTCATTAAGGTAGAAGTTCTAACATTGGGAGAGAGATAAAAGTACAATGAGCTTAGTGATGGTCAAGTTTAACAAACAATAAACTTGTCTGCTATTCCACACAACTTTATTTCAATGTAAAGGTAACGATAACAATACCCACTCACAAATCACGAACAGCATGAAATATGCACATTGATTTGGATTTTCAATATTTTCTCTCCTTTTGCATTTTTTTCCTCTAATTTTTAAATTACTGTCTCCAACTTTACCACTACCCTCAATTTACAATGGCTATCTCTGTACTAGAGATTTTAAATTACACATTATCTATTAGAGGGTTTATGTAAGTCTGGCAAGATGGCTGCTAAGATCAAAGTGCTAGCTTTATAGATATGACTGAGTACAGTCCCTCCCTATTGATCTGATTCAGGAGATTAGCAATCTTAGTACAAGAGGAGAGAGACATTGTGTGATGATGTTGAATTTGTTCTAATATTAACCATGACTATGTTATAGTATGTGCCACTTACAAAAGTGTTTTCTGGGGTAGGCATGTAGAAATATTTTCATTTCCAATTTAGGTGACATAAACATCTGGAATGATAAAGACAAGCAATTCTCAGCAAGGAGAAACATACAACATATTTATTTATTTAGGAACAGGATGTATGTATGGCCATTTAACTGCATATTCACCATATTCTTATCAGTGTTTCTCAGTGTAGTGATTAGACCACATGAAGCAGAATATGTTGAAAGTATTTACATTATGTATGGCAACAAATATTAGCACTAACTGTTCCTACTGAATGGCTTGAACAAATGTTTTAAAGAACAATCCCTTTATTAAAACTTTTATATAGTGTTTGAGAAATATATAGTCAGCTATTTTCTATATAAGAAGATTCATAATTTTTAATAACTTGCAAAGTAAATATTTATATGAATTCCAATTTAAAAACTCATTATACGATGATAATAAATCCATGAGAAATTTTAAATTTTGGCAAAATGTAGGTCTTTGGAAAATATAAATGCTCAGTTTCTATGGTGACATAACAGAAAAGTTCTCCATGAAGTTTGCAAAATTTACAACATACCAAAATTTACACATTTAGTAAGACCTTTGCTTTGCTGTCATGCATTGAACTGTACTGAGACTTCTCGTCTTAATATAAAATTTGTTATATAAATATTTTTGGTAGCATAGCATTTTCTAGAACTCTAAGGCAATGTACTTGGTAGGAATGTATGTGAAGACGTTATCCAGATGAAACCCTGAAAATCTAAGAAATTATAAATACTTGCCACTAAGAATCAGAAAAGGCATTTCTATTTGCTTATATTATATGGACACTGATTAAGCATAAATCTAGTCAATAATTTTATAAAGAGTTCTCAGAAACTATCTCAAGTTAGTTACTACTTTCTCATCTGTTCAATGATGGTATAAATATCAGATAACCACTCCTACTAATAGGCATATATAGTAACAATACAGAATTAACATGAAATTTATACTTAATAATTGCAGTGATAGGCACACTTAATTTCCTACTTTAAGATATATGTATTGATGGCCTCTGTGCGTGTGTGTGTGTGTGTGTGTGTGTGTGTGTGTGTGTGTGTTGGGGGAATGATGCATATTTATATATGGCTATGTATGTGAAGGAAGGCCAGAAGGGAACCTCAGGTTTTGTGATTGAGTAGCCATACCCTTGGTTCTTTGAAACAGAATTTCTCACTAGGTTGGGACTTAACACTTAGGGTAGGCTGCTAGCCAATGAGCTATGGATATTCTTTGTCACTGCCCACCAGGTCTGGAATTACAAGCATGCCACCATGTCTGGTCCTTTTTACATGCCTTTGCTGGGCTGAATTCGGATCCTCCAGTTTGAGTGCAAGGACTTCACCAACTGAGGTATCAGCCCACTCTACTTTTATTATTTTTGGAATCCAAATGACTATATTCTTGTCAATGATTTATTCAGTCGTTAAGTCAACAAATACACAAAGAGCAGCTATTATACACTATGAATCTGTTTTGTTAAGGAAAACAAGGCCCAAATTATCCGTGGGATTTATCAGTATAGTGAGAGACTCAAAGAAACACAGAAAAATAAGTATAACATTATGATAGCATCATACACTATAAAATAATATCCCTTTGGGCTATAAGCATATGCTTATGCATTGACCCTGGGGTCAAAGGCAGCAAAACTTAAGATACAGATAGTAAATGAAAATTAGCTCAGTAGATAGAGCATCCTTCTGCAAATATTTCTAAAATGTCTAAATGTTTTATTGTATAAAGTGTTTTTAAGATACTAATCTGTTAATAGGGTTAATTATCAATAACTTCCAATAAAATAGTACAATACCCATAGTTTGGTACATCATGAACTTTCATCAGAGAAACTTCTTGAAGTAAATGGTAATTAACACAGAGATCTACCAGTGGACAATATAGGTAAAGAGAATCAGAGATTTTGGAACACTCAGTCCCAAATGGGATGACTTTATCAACACCCTCTCCACAAGGTTCTAAGATCTCTGTGAAAAATCAGAGCTTGTGGATGACTCCACAGTAAGAACATCTTCCAGAATCAACAGGGTAGATGCACAAAGAACTTAGAAGAATATTGGGATAGCACTATCCTAGCACTGAAGAGAGAGAAAAGTCTACACTTAACAAAAATGCTACTTTCATTGATAACTGCTGCAAGAGTGAACATTACTTTTTCTAAAGTAGTTACACTGGATATATTGATAAACTCCAGGGCAGGATCTGTACCCAAGAGCAGTTTTCCAACACAAATAGTACTCCATGAGTTTTCGTGTACTATGCAATGCTGTTGCTTGCCTTTTTCTTGATGTTTTGTTTTGTCATATATATATATGATATACATATGTGTGTGTGTGTCATCTATATATTCATATGAGAGAAATTATAATATTCATATATACAAGAGAGAGAAAACAAAATGTTGGACCAGTAGGTAGGTGGAGAGGATCTGGGAAGAGTTTGGGAGGGGAAATAATACAATCAAAATATATTATATGAAAATAATTTTAAAGTTAATAAAGACAAAAATATAAACATATCCCAACAAAAATCCAATGAGGTTTCATCTGCTTTAAAACATCCATTTATTGCGTTTGTCTTTCAGTATCCAAGCTAATAGATAATTGAGTATTTAATGTATTAAGCACCATTAAGTTCAAGAATATGAATAGACAATTGCATACTGTGCCATAAGAATTAAACTAATAGAGTTACCAAGGATAGTGGACAAAATTGTTGTGCCAATGTTGCTTCACTTTTGATAGCTTATGAAATATAAGAATTTTTTTGTCATATGGGGTACACAATGTAATCTTTTAAAAATAATAAAAGAAAGTGTGTGCCTTTTTATATGAATGTTTTATTACTTTCATGTCATGTATTTAGTTTGATTCAACTCCTTTTATATGAGAAAGTTCAGGAGATTTTCTTTCTAACACAATTAATATCTTCCATTCCGTTCATCAAGTATCTAGAACTTTATTTATGGGGGATGCTTTTCTCTTCAATTACAAATGTCTTGCCACTAACCACAAATGTTGAAATATCAAGTTCTCATTTCCTTAGATTTCAAGTCAGTCCAGTCATCTAAGATAGAGCATGTGATTTGAAACTATCCAACCCAAGACCTCAGGTCAACCCAATCATCAGAAGAGTTATAAACAGTCACCTTCACATCTGATTTCCCTTGAGCAGGTCTTGGACATGCTTATTTTTCAAGTGTAATTACTATTCATTAAATAACCTGTTCCTCTACCACGTTCCATTTTGGCCAATGGGTTGTTTGATCGTCAATCATATGGAGCCTTTGTCGGTAGGAGGAGAGCAGGTGAGAGTGGGTAATACAGCCAATCTCAACTGTGGCAATGGATCTAGACATGGCATTTTTGCCTCTTGTGCCTGATTTCAATAACTTCTGCCTCTCACTAGCTACCTTTTGAAAGTTTCCTTGGACTCTACGCAATGCATAGTTATTTGTAGTAAATGCTAATGCAGATTTATAAAGCAAACTTATGTTTCTTTTCTTTCTCTCCTTTGGTTTTGGAAATTTTTCCTCCATTTCTAGAGTCAATCTTTGAAGCTCTGAATTCCACCTACTGATGTGTATCACAGTGTGTGTCTTCCTGTTTCAGCCTGAGCAATTCTATGCCATATGGACCAAAAACTGTCACAGGTTAAAAACAGGATATCCTATATCCTGCACAAGATTATTTCAAAATATTAATGACTTGACTCTATCTGGATTGTCTCTAATTTCAGGAATTTTTCAAAGCTTTAAATGTATATTATATATTCCATAGTTCATAGAGCTTTAGCTTAACAGATAATTTCCTTTTGTATTACAATTCAATATTTTCAAATATAAAATAATAATTTAATAGAGTAAAAATTAATGCATTCATTTAATAAAAATGATTTATTAGAAATGCACATTCATGAGGTCATGGGTTTGATTTTTCAACTTCAGAAAAATAATAGAATGTCAAAATATATGCCTCAGAATGGGAGAATATATATTTTTATATATAAAATTTTATTACTTTTTTATTTTATTAATAATTTGTGTTTCAAACAATGAGCTCTCAATAACACCTCTTTCTGTTCCTTCCTGTCCCACCCTCCCACATCTGTGCCCTCAAAAAATGAGAACAAAAACAAACAAATAAAAAATTAAATCCAGCTAATGTGGCAGGAGTATGGACTATGGGCATCACCATAGATCCTAGAGGCAGCAAGCTGCTTTGATAATGGACATTCACCTGGCTCATATTAGCCTGATACCTACCATGATGGGTTCAACCTGAAGTTGGGCCTCATTGCCTAAGCATTCAGGAATCTGGCCCTCTAGTAGGCACCCATTGCCCAGGCATCCAGATATCTGAACTCAGGTTTTTATTGGTTCAGAATTCCTCAGGTGCCAATCATAAGCAATCAAACATCCACCACAGAAATCCAACACCTGAAAACAATACAAAACATCCTAGACAGCCCCTTACCCAACAATGCATAAAACAATTATTTTATATGTAACTAAAAATAAACTTATATAGCAATTCTGCTTTTTCTGTACAAACCAATCAAATAATTGCTTTTTATATCCACAACACAATTTAACACTACACTAGCAAAACCATTGACAAGAGGAACAATTATGAGGTTTCTAATGAACATGACCAATTGATACCAAAAATCTACCAAGCTTTCCCAATGTCTTTGGACAGCAGCAAAACATTATCAATGCCCAATTATCTGGAATTCACTCACAATCTTCTGGGATCTTTTAAAGGGCTTAGGTCATTTCTCCGGCTCTGACCTTTGCAGCACATATAGTTTGTCCTCCAGGCTCTGGCTGGGTCCTCTTCACCATTGCTGCTGTTCTTAGTGGTTATCTGATGGTACTGGAGTCTTCAGAATGCTGCTGGGTTTGCTGAAACTGGGTTGCACTTTCACCAATGGCCTCTCTCATGCTCTCTTCATGGTGCCAAGCCTCAACTTCTTTACAGATTCTATACTCCTTGATTCTAGATGCCCCACCACCATTTTGAATCTGAAAATATATTTTTAATTGCTATATGAAAGAAATGATTGTAATCATATTCATTAGTAAGGAAAGGTACACCAAACCACAAGAACTCACTATACCCTGTCCAGAATTGTTTAAATTAAAGAAAAATAAGAAGAAATGTTGGTCAGACTAAGACCAACAGAAATTTTGAACATTGATAAAAAAATAAAGTCTTTAACATCAACTAATATTGAATATATATGCATAGCTACTACTCAGTATTTCACTTAATATTGAATTACGAATCTAAGTATATCCTTATGACCCCCAAAACAAATACATTATAATGTCTACATTAACATTGTACTTACTACCATTCATTTAGTAAAGACTCAATGACCATCAATTTTATAATACACAAATATATTTATGTTTCTATAATATAGAACTTATATATTATTCAAAATAATAATAAATAAATGGTAACTGCATAAAGCAATATCTATAAATCTCACAAGCATGTTAGGTGAAATAGCTAAGGAAAAACACAACGTTTTTTCCTCTACTTATTTAAAATGCAAAGACTAATCAATGATAGTAACATACACTTATTTGGAGGGTTCTGATAGTATCGCTGATTGTTAGCAGGGAGTACTTACATTTTTAAATATTTATATGCATTTTTGATCTGTGCATTTTTCTGTTGAAAACTCTGCTTCTTTAAAAAACATTTAAGCACAGTAGAATATCAGACTTAAAACTCTGGCGTTAAAACATTCTTCTGAGACAGGAAAGGGAACAAGTCAATTTTAGAGACACACAGAATCTTCAATCTACAGATGTTCAATATATTTTCACAGACATCACTTACTCTATGTATCAGTGCTTTATTTGTTTTCCATGTTTGACATATAAACACATCCTTGGCTGCTGTGAGAAAGGAAGGCATTTTCTCACTATAACTTCTTGCTCACTTATGTGATAAATGCCACGCAAAAGAAGAATTAAGTCTGTTTCTCATGAAACTCCACTGGAAACCAAACTGGAGAATAAGCAGTGATTTTAATGATTGCTGTATTTCTGTACTCTTTTAATAAATGCCGGGAACATCTGTATGAAACTGTTTATGAACAAATCTTCAAACAACTGTCTCACTTAATGCTTAAGAGAGGCCTTCTAAATAACATACCTTTCCATTATCTTCCTCTTTACAAGTCTACTTTCTGGCCACTGGCCTCAAAGGTCCCCAAACCCTTCAGGCCCCTTGAATCATGTCACTATCATTCTAGCTAAAGGGAACTGGGGAGTACTCCCTTGGGTTCCTATTAACACCTGCTAGTTAATCAGCCAGAGGGGCTGTTGGTGACTGATGTCATATCCTTCCATCAGTCCTCTTTCTTTCCTCCCCAGAGGCTGCACCATCATTGTAGCCATCCTAGCCTGGGGAAAAGAGTAACCAAGCTTGGGCCACACAGCCATTTGAAGAAATACATTCGTTTGTTCAAAAGCCGGAATTGGTTAGGAGTAAATTCCCAATTATGAATTTGCAAACCAAGAACATGCAGCTGTGCAAATGTATTAGCTGCGAAGCTGTAACTTTTTTAGCTTTCAGATTCATAAATATTTCAGGTATTGTACAAATACTGCAGCAAGTAGTAACAGAGATGTCCCTAGATAGAAGGCAGCTACTGGGAAGATGGATGTGGTGGTGCGTAGGGGGTCCTCACATTCTGAACGAGGAATAAGTTTAGCAGTGCAGCCATCTCTAATTTAGATTGTTTTCTTAATCTGTTGCCAGGGGACCATGCTGGGCAATTCACAGTAATGAACTCCACCTGGATGCTCAGTAAATTTTAACAGGAGAACTGAGCGCAGCCCAACTGTTGTTACCACAGATCTGGATGAGTGAGCTCTAATTTGATCGTTAAGTGACCATCCCACCAAGGAATCATGAGGAATGTTTAGAGTGTAATACTCTGTGATAGGATAAGAAAGACTGCTTATTTTATTAAGGTTATTGTGGGAAGAAAATGGAATATTTTGAGAGAAAACTGAAATATTTGTGAAACAAAGAAATAGTGAGTATTTTATTTTGATCCTATGGATCATGGTATTAGTTTAGTAGATTCAGTGTTCTTAAGAGGAAAAACATATGTATTTTTTTTAAATGTACAAACTTTGTTGGCTAAAATTGTTTAACACCATTATATAAATGATGCAGGTTAAACTACAACTATATTTATGGCCTTGGGACATCTGCTCTTCTCTGAGTAGTAAACTAAATTATGTATTATAATGCACCACATTATAAAATATACCAAATGAAGGCTACCTTATAGATACAGAGCTATGTCTCCTAAATCATTTTACTTATGCTTTAAACTGATCATTATCCTAATGCAATTGAGAATAATGCCATACCTATGAATGCTGCTACTTCTGATTTAACCAGGTCCTTTGCAATCAGATCTATATATCACAAATGTCACAGGTATGCATGCACTCTTTTATAAAATTTAAGTTTTCTTTGGTTCCTTATTACAAATTCTTTTACACTTAGTTAAATATTCATTTTTTTCTCATGCACACACCCTCAGTTTAGAAACTAGAACACATATAAAATGCATGTTTCTCATGAACCCTTTTCCACCTGTCTTTGCAGTGCTTCTGCTCCTCTGTAATCAAAAGATACTTATGAACTTCACAACAAAGATCTTCAGCTGAACACAACAATAAGGAATTCACGTATTCATTCATGAGTTGGTTTATTGATTTTCGTGAAAGGTAGCTTTTAGATTTTTATTCGGATTTAGGTGATATCATATTCTATCCCTTGATAAATTCTACCCAGTTGTACTGCCAACAGAACTCTAATGCCTAGCGTATTAGCTACTTTTCTCATTTCCATGGCAGAACAACTGACAATAGCAATTTAGGGAAGGAAATGTTAATACTGTCTCACATTTTGCTATAACCTGGTAGTGAGTGTCATGTGCCAACTTGACAGAATACATCATCACCTGGAGATGATCTCTGGGCATTCATGTGGAGGATTGTCTTGATTGTATTAAGTGAAGTGGTGAGAACTGTTCACTTGTTTGTGACACCATTCCTTGCTTAGAATCCTGGACTGTAGAAAGGGAGAAATAGAAGTGAACAGTACCTCATTAATTCCTGACTGTGAATGTTATGTGACCTGCTGCTTTGATCTTCCAGCTGCCTTGATTTTCCCACCATAATGGACTATAACTGTGAGCTAGACTGAACATTTTATTACTTCAGTTGCTTTTATTAGGACATATATATATAGTGGCAGGAAAATAAACTATGAAACATTCCATCATGGTGGAAAGGATTGAAAGCAGGAGCATGAGGAAACTGGCCACATTCCAGAGGTAGGAGGCAGGCAGATGAATCCTAGCACTGACCTTTACTTCTTCCTCTTATCCTTTTTGGTGCCCCAAGCGAAATGGTATTTCCCATCGATCAGGTCTTCTCATACCACTTAACTACGTCTAAATGTCCAGAGACACAACTCCTAGTGATTCTAGATCCTATCAAGTTGATGACCAGCCTTAAACATCACACCTCTATCTGTTAGAGTTTATGTACACAATGTAGTAATGTAAACAGAGATCCTGAGAGATACAGATACATTTGGTTTCGGAATTGTGTTTTTTTTTTTCTATAGTTGTTAATTGATTTGTTCTCTTAAAAGGAATGCTCTTTTGTTTTCCTGAGACAAAGTCTATGAGTCGTCATGTATCTATCTGCCATGAAGTCGGTACTTTCTTTCTCAGTTGTTAATTAGTATCCATGAGTGTCTTTTGTGTAGAACCACCACTAAATATAATAAATTGTCCAATATATAGTATTTCATAAAATATGATCACCTCTATTTTCAAAGTAATTAAGGTGAGTTAAGTCAATGTTGTACATTTTTTAGGAGACCAACTAACATGTATCTGTCATAAAGGGATACAAGTTTGTCGTTAGAAGTATATTGGCTATAGTTGTATATCACTTCTTAGAGATGTGTAGTAACACATTCACTATTAGAATCTTACTAGATGATGTTTGATATGCCACTTAATAAAAACATTTTCTGAATGAAACTCCAAATCTATGTAGGTCAGAAATATAGGTACCAGATAGAAAAAATATATTGTGCTTTAAGACATTAGAGTGATCCATTAATAAAAATTAAAACAATATAAATCAAAACTAATTAGGTCTCCAAAAGACTGAGTCATGCACAACTAGATGAATATATAGATAAAGTAATTTCGTAAATATCACTATTAATAAATCTTAATTAGAAGACTGATCGTATATCAAACAACACTGAAAACAGTCGCTCATAGTAATCTCCTAACACACTAGGCCTTCAACATTTTAATTTTCCTTCCTTCTGTTTTTACTGATTAGTTTTTTGATGGTAGCCTATTTTCAGTATTATGTTATTTTCAATAATTTCTATTCAATTATGAGTTGTGGTTGGTTTTTAAAATTAATTTGTGGATATTATTTTCATTTTCTAACTTTGATTTTCTTTTTTTTGTTTCTTTTCCTACATTAAGCTAATGTGATACTTTCATTGTTCATATATTGTTTAAAGTTGATTTTCTTATGTATAATCTTTAATAATACCCAGGACATGATATGCACTTTCCCTTCACAGTACATTTTGTTTCTTCTTCAATTTTACTTTACATTGTCATTAGATGCTAGATTTTTAATTAATATTTTAATTTTTTTTCTATGCAGAGATATTTTTTCTGATTTTATATTTAATTTCTAGATGACATTAGGCCAACTGACATTATTGGTAATATTACTACTTTATAAGATAATTATTCTGATATTTTAAAAAATAAATCAGAAAATACTACTAATAATAGAAATAATAGAAACTTGCACCTGCCTTGTGAAGCAATCATTTTGTCTTCAGTATTCCATTACTACTGTAGCAACTGCCCTGGAGATAGACTCATCTTTCATATTTAAGCTTTTACTACTATAAAAACCTCATATATATCTATATGAAGTTTAAATGGATTTGCCATATAATGGTGGGACCATACACACTAGGCATCATTTGTTATCAAATAAAAACTCCAAGAACCAGGCATGGGTTATATAATTTTGAGGTGTTGTGAATGGAGTTCCATAGAACCCCTGACAAATATCATAAACAATTGCCAATGCTATTGATTACTCTCCATAACTTGAGAGTAAGACCTTATTGCTAAAAAAACACTGCATACTTATGCTTTAGAACATGGTGTAAAGTAGCTAGCACTCAAATAAGTCTTCACAATTACTGGATAGCATTCATAATATAATATCACAAGGTGCTATACACAATATGAGGGTAGAAAAGTAATCATCAATCTCATCAAAGCTATGAGCCTTGTGAAATACAAAAAGATATGTCTGAAAGATAAAACCCCTGATACAATATTGGCACAAATGCTATGAGAGTAACCAACCACTCTTATTGGATTTAAAGGTCACTCTATGAGATATAACCCATACCTGACACTATTAATGAGGACAGGAACCCAACCAAGACAAGGGCCATAGGGGGAAGAAATTCTACTACACTCAAGTCAAACAAAACCCCAACATGGAGGAAGGGAAGTGTGCACAAAAACCTCACTTTTAACCAAGAAGCTACCAGGAAAGGGAAAGTCAATTTTCTTCTGAGAAATGACACTGGGTATATCAACAGCACACCAGGGCAGGCCTCATGCTCAGCAGTAGTTGGCTAACACAAATTAGACTCCATTTTGGGGAGGGGTTGTTTAGCGTTTTGTTGTTGTTGTTGTAGAGAAGTTTTGGTGGATAGCAAGGTGGGAGAGGATCTGGGGGGAATTTGTGGTGGGGAAAGAATGTGACTAAAATATACTGTATGAAATTCTCAAAGAATAAATAAAATGTGATTGTAAAATGATTTGTGCTTATTAGTTGACAAGTTAACCTTGGAATCCGCTACTAGAATTTTAAAATGATATCTATTCTCCCACCATCTAGCTAGCTAGCATTGACTTATCTGTTTATCTGAAAAAAGTTCCAGACCATATTAAGAAAATAATGCAAAATCTCCATAAAATTATTAGATGTCAATAGGATAGTTAAACATGTACACATGTATTTAAAAATCAGAATTTTACATGCTAAATAGTTTGCAGACATGTAATAACAAATGATATGTTAGAGTAAAAGGAACCACCCTGATTTCCAGTTTATGGACCAGAATACCCTCTTCTGGACCAGATCAAAGTTAGACTTTATCTTAGATTATATTTTTATTCAAAGTTCATTTTCTGTCTTGCTTCCTCATTTATCTCATATCTTTGTGAGGGGCCCTCTTTTCAACCATGAACTCTCCTATCTCTTTTCTCAGTACTGCTTCTCGTGGGATTCATTCTGATCCACAGACATATGTGAAAAGAATATGATTCTTGGGCATTCTAGTATGAAAGCAATTTGGAAAAGATAAAGAGAGAATCTAGTTAGAGAAGTTGGTTTTATGTATCAAAGGCTATCTACTTTCTCAACACGAAACCTGACCAAGGAGTGATATTCAAAAGAAAGATAAAGATGAGAAATATTCATGAATATTAGAAATATCTTTATTGATCATTGGAGAATTTTTAACGTTTGTAGTTGTGATATCTTTTAATCAGTGTACTGGTCTTAAACTGAAATCAAATTTCGTTATGAGATCTTGACCCTAATAGTGAAATTACTGCATATTCCACTTTGTTATACAACCTTGCTATAATTGTAATTGTGCTGTGACAGTTTCATTCTTATTTCTTATAGAATATCTCAAAAATGTGTATTTATATTATTTAAATGTTGAATTAAAAATTAAAGAAAAATATGACTTACCTCACTGAAACAAGCTTAGAAAACTTTACCCAGCTGAGTAAGAACTGAGAAAACAGTAGAAATCATTTTCATTTTCAAATTGTTTACAGTACTTATCATAGTATACTTTCCACTTCAGGAAATAGGAAAACAACACAGATGTACTCTGGTGAAAAACAATCAAGATATTCTGATTCTGTTATATGTTTTAAAAATTGATTACTCAATTTTAATTTCTAGGAACCACTACTAAAGGTTGATTATTTCTATGGAAAAAAGGCATTAAAGTTTTCCCTTCAGAGATTACCTAGTACAACTATAAATCACATGTCACTTAGTGATGTATGAATAACTACTTAGCATGGCAAAATCAGGCAGCAATTATATGATTTATGAGCTGCAGGAGAAGAGATCCCCTCAAGGGGATATTCACAATGACCAACATATTAGAGATGCGAGACATCTTTTACTTTTCTTGATATCAATTCCCATCTATAGGAAAAGGAAAGCAGTTTCATGTCAAACATAATTTTATACAATTAATACATTAAATAAAATTAAACAATTTCAAAAATTAAGATGGTTTATCAAAATGATAATTAACTGTTTATATTGCATTAAGACAGGAACTAATTTTTTCTCCTAATAAATAGTTTACCATAAAATGAACATATTTTACTATATGAAACATGAGTATTTATTTCTAGATCAAAGTCAAACTCTATAAATTTTATCATTATATATTATCTTCTGCAGACTTCACTTTGCTCATTTTTAAGTGTTAAAATACTACTTCACTAGGCTATTCTGAAGGTTGTACAAAGATCAAACATAAAATCAGAATGTTGTCTATCACACTAGTTTGTTCAGTTTTAACAGGAAATCTTTTATAATATCAAGAAACAAAGTGAGTTAACAATGCAAACATTTTTTGACAGAAATTGCTTCCATTTTACCACAACTTTTATTTTTCAAACTAATTTTTAATATTACATATGCAGGAATATAAAGACTTCGAATATTGAAATATTGTACACTATACAGCTATCAATAGCAATGACATTTCCAGTGTATCCTTAATTTTATGTTAGACTGTGAAGTTCTAGGATTAAAGCAAAAATATTTTTCTCATGAATAAATAGAAAAAAATTTAAAAGTACATGATGCTCTGACTAATCTCCTTTGTCAGCCTGACACACGTGAGAAGAGTAAACTTCAATTGAAGAATTACATCCATAAGATTGGACATAACAGCGAGACATTGTTTTGACTGCTAACTGGTGTAGGAGGGCCTATTCCCCTGTGGGTAGGCAGGTAGGCCCAGGCTGTGTAAAAAGAAGGGAGTTCACATGTCAGTTAGAATTTTTGTTTTGGCAACCATAATATTGTTTGAATTTCATGGGTGCAGCATTCCTGCCATATTTAGAAAATGTAGTAATAATACTTAAATAAGAAGAGGTTATGAAGTGAAGGTGGTGTGTGAGGTGAGGGAGAGAGGTATAGAAAGAATATAGAGTACTCGTGTATAAAATTCTCAAAAAATAACAAAAAATTAAATAAACAAATCATAAGGAAAAGTAACTGAATTTGAGCCTTCTTGCAAGCCAGTATCAGTATTTGTCTGTAATATCTGCTTAAGTTCCTATGTCCAGGTTCCTGCTTTGACTTCTTGCCCCCAGTGATGAATTAGCAGAAGTATAAAATGAAATAAACCCTTTCCTCCTGAAGTTGTTTTTGGTCATGGTATTTATCACTGCAATAGAAAAACAAATTGCAACAGGAAACAGACATTTCTGTTTTTTAACTACACAAATGGCCAAGTGCATGAAAACAAAGGGTTCAACATTCCTGAACATCAGAAAAATAAAAAGCAAAACCGCAGTGTGGTATCACCTTATATAAAATCATTATTATTAAAGTATAAAAGCTGCTCCTTAGGCTAAAGAATGAGAATTGCTTTAAAAATATGTTTTTGACATTTTTGATTGGGTAATTCCAAAATGTGTCAGTAGAAAAGTATCAGTAAATCATCAAGGAAGGACTAGATAATGATGGTTTGGGAGAAACAAGAAAACAGAGTAATTTCAGTTTAGGCATCCTCCAATATATAGTCTTTCATGTAGATAAAGGGGCAAATTCAGTAAGTATCCCAAAATGACTAATATAATTTGTCTATGGATTTATCAATCACAAGATCTAAAATTTAAGACAAGAAACAAAAACTTTTAATAACAAATATACATTTGTAGTCTTAAGAAAAACAAAACATTATTACTAAATAGACTAAAGTGTTGGTAAAGAGATACAAAGAAAAGAGAGAGACAGTTATACACAGTTGATGAGAACATAAATTAGTATAATCATTATGAAAAATGTATGGAACTATTCAAAAAGGTAAAGATAGCACCAACATGTGACCCAGCTACCCCACTACCAGCTATGATCAAAAGAAATTCAATCTGTATCTCACAAAGAAGTCTGCACTCCTGTTGTACTGTCTCCCTGTTAATAATAAAGGAAGAGACAATATGAATGCTATCAGCTGATGAATGAATCAAGGGCGTGTGGTGCATACACATAATTGCTATCCACTCATAAAAAGAGTGATGCATAGATTCCTGCTGTTTGTAACAATACAGATGAACTGGAGTTCATTATGTTCAGTGAGATAACCCAGACACAGAAAGAAATACCACACGATCTCAGTCTTCTGTGCAATGCTAAGCTGATCCCATTGAAACACAACTTAGTATCTCATCATAAATACACACACTTTATGTTATTGTATAACTGACAAAATAAATATCAATTTTACAATTAAAAATATTTCAACAGGTTTTTTTCATGTTTTTTGTTTGCTTGTCTACTTTTACATTGATAAGAAATGAACTAGGGACTCAGACATACTAGCTAATTACATCTCCAAATCATTCAAAGAGTTCTTAAGTCAGAAAATTCTTGCTGACACCACAGCCCTCAACACAGGAAGTATAGAAAGAAACTTTATACAGCCAGACTGTTCTCATCTAGTCAGCACTGATGGTTTATTTTATTAAGCTGTATGTGCCTTGCTTCAGACTACTAAAACCACTGAATTCATAGGCTGATCATTCTCAGTTATGTTTTTAGAGACAAATTTTTATGGATACTATTTTATGATTATCAAGAGATAGAGGCAAGTATCTCTATAAACAACTCCAAAACAAATGAATTATCATTTTCATAAATATATGAAGACATAAAACAATTTTCTTCCTAATTTTATGGGGGGGTAAACTTAGTGGTTATCCCATAATGTGGCCCCTAGAACTGTTTTTCTCTCCTCTTTGAGGATTTCTCTATGATACCAAAATGTACTTTAGATAGCCAATCAGAATATGTTCTATAACTTCTGAACTAAATGAACTCAGGATCAGCAGCCCCCTTTTAATAGAAGGAACTAATTAAGGCCATAGGAGAAAAATATTTGTCTTTATTTTGGAAAAAATGAATTTAAATTAAAGCTGGGACAATTAGATCCCTGGAGCTTAGTAACCAACCAGCCTGGTTTACTTGCTGAGTTCCAGGTGAGTGAGAGATGTAATCACTCTCTCTCTCTCTCTCTCTCTCTCTCTCTCCCTCCCTCTCTCTCTCTCTCTCTCTCACACACACACACACACACACACACACACACACTTCCTGAAGAATGATATCGTAAGTCGTAGCAGTAAGCTACAATGTTTTTCCCTTAATTTAGGGAAAGAGAAAGGAAGGATATCAAGAAATCTTCACTGCTTTTTCAAGTGGACTTGATATAAAAAGGTAGAAATCTTCACAGCCTCTTTTACGTTGTCCTAAGCTAGTCTGACAGTGAGCCAGACCAGCATCTCAGCTCATTGAGTCTGTGAACTCGATCCCTTCAACCTTTGTTTTTTTTTTAAGAATTAACACACTAAAACGATAACAACCTAACCAAGGAACCACCAACCAACACCTACCCTGACTCTCAGGGATTTAGACTTTTTATACTGTAAGCCAAAGTTTCCCATAAACCCAAGTGGCATACAATCCCCAAAACAAGCTACAGGTGCCAGAAGGACTGCACCTACCCAAATTATAGCCACCTGCATCAAGCATTCCCAATCCAACTCATGAATAAGTACTACACCTAGGGTGGGAATGCAAGCCTAATCCAAATGCCATTTTGCATTTTAAAAGAAACCAAAAAAAAAAATCTTCAAGTGTTCCTCTACAATAAGTAGTTTTCTGGACCCAACAAGCTTGTACATACACCTGCACACAGGCTCATTCTCTCTCTTTTTCTCAAGTTCTGGGGTTATAAATAAAATTAAGATAAGTGCTGAGTAATTTGAATCCCTTTTCTCCAAATTTTTAAAGTTGCTTTCTATTATCAAACTCCACAGAGTGTTTCTCTTCCAATTATGAGCAGTGGTTAAACTTTGTTCTACATATTTCGATAAATTCTGTTTCATGCTTCCTTAAACTCTGTTTAAGTTGATAAAACTGACAATGTTCAAATATTGCACAAATTTGATAACAAAGGAGTCTAGACCTTTATGAACATATGTACAATGTGACCCTGTTTAAGATGAGCACAGTACAGGTCTTTCCCATAGAAGTTATTTCATCCAGAAACGTTGCTTTGGGTTTCTGGAATTTACATATACATATAAACATGGATATGTGTGGGTGTGTATGAAAGTATAACTGTTATATATATATATATATATATATATATATATATATATATATATATATATATACACATAATTGAGATAGCACCCTAATCTAAAAAAATTATTTATTTATGTTTATGTTTAATATAAATATGGTATCTCAAAGTGATTTTATATATTATTTTTTTGCATTTGACTGTGAGTCAAACTTTTTCACCATACATCATTTGTAAAGTATATACTCTATCTATTGGTCTGTTGATAGACATTTAGTCTGAATCCATAATTTGGCCAGTATGGTGCATGTTAAAATTAGCATGGGGGTGCAAGTAGGTGAGTTCTGTTCTGTAGGGTATATTGAAGAGGTGGCATTGCTTATTCATACAGAAGTTATATTTTTAATATTTTAAAGAGCCTCTATTCTGGGTACTGTGTTGGCTGGGTTAATATGGATTCTAACCATGTACAAAAGTTAATTTGTGAACATCCTTAGCAATGTCGATATTTTCCTTCCTTGGTAGCCGTTCTGCCTGGAGTGGAAAGTCATCTCACTGTAGTTTGCTTAGCATTTTGCAGATGGCTAGTACTTTGTTCATATGAGTACAAGTATTATACATTTCTCCATTAAGAAATATCAGCTTGTTTTCATTTTCCACCTACTAACCATTTCCCATTTATTAATTTGATCTTCTCCTTCTTAACTTTGAAGGGACTTTTTAAACATAATCTTTAAAATATACCAGAAACACTAATTTTCTATTATAGTACAGAATTTAGTTTTAAAATAACTCTTTGAAACAAAAAACTTAACTAATTTAGAGGCAATAAAGACAGTATGTATAAGTAGTAACATTTATGAACCTGGCATATGAGAAAAATTTAGGAAGTCAGTCTAGACAAACCACTATGTTCAGGACTGGACTGAGGGATTTAAATCCTGTATATTCCAATTAGTTGGTACCAGGCTGAAAGTAGCTAGACTAACCTAACAGCTAGTTTCAAATTCAAAGATTAAAGAGCTGCCTTTTACACTGCTATTTTTCAAACATGCACAGATTTTAGTGGGTACACAGCAATGCCAATTTTCTCTTTTAAACCTTCTAATTAAATAAAGTATGCAATCAAAATAACAGGAATATACTTTTACCATGTCTAATGCAAACAGGATTCAGCATTTTAGCATTTTTGTCTTGATTTTACTCATGCAAAAAGCTGTTATCTTTGTTTGGAGAAGAACAGAATGGTCCTGAAAAATAGGAAGGGTCTTCATATTTCTTAAGTGAATTACAATAGCACACATTTATCCTTTGGCAGGCTTGAAATCTCTTTCCCAGCCTTTGGTTTTGTGGTAACTAAGCCATTTCTACCACTGTGAACACTACTGGGGGTGGGAGGCAAATATCCTAGCTTTAGACAGCTCAGGTGCTTCAGCCCCCTAAACACTAAGAGAATTTCAGTGATGTATCTGTACTTACATGATTTCACCTGCTTTAATTTAATAGCCACCCACTCACTGACTTCTCATAAAACTGGAATGAGGTTAAAAATATTTTCAAATACCTGTGATAATCTATAGACATTGTGTATAAATAGCTACAATTATTATTATTTCTGAATTAGTAAATTTGAGTCTGCCATCAGTATTCAATTGTGTCCAAATAAAGAAGAACTGTTTGGAGCATAGATTAATAGTTATTTTTAATTAATTAATTATTAATAGTTATGAAATCAATTAATTTCTTCTTGCAATATGATTTATGCTTCATACAAATATAGACATGGACTTATCAAATATTTATTTATCAAATTTTATTTATAGTATTTATCAAATATTACACATATTTTATAATTTTTAAAATTTTTATTATTACCTATCAATGTTACTTTTTTGTTTCTGAATAATTAATTTAAGAACTGTTCTATATTACAGCTGTACACACACACACACACACATATATATACTATACATAAATATTTATAATAGGCCTTTTGCATTTATATGTGTAATTTAGCATATGCCAATTGAAGTGATTCATCTCCTATTTTGGTGTAGCAAGAAAAAGCAACATAATCAGTGTTAGACTAACCAATAGCTTAATAATGATTTTTCATATGTTCAGATATTAAAATAAATCTACATGCTTATTTATCTGTGGAAAAACACTTGAAGAAGCATTAAAACAGATAATAACTATTCAGAGTGGTAGAAATTGCTCGTTAGTCTTTTCCTTTCAAGTTAATTGTATATGCCTGTGCTTTGGACAGAAGTACCAAAACTCAGAAGAAACAGTACGCATGGATGTGTCAAATCGACTCATTTTCCCACAGTACATCTCTACCTGTGCCAGTATATTCTCCCAAGATGCACACTCCATTTCTCCCCGTTTCTCAAAAACTCATTCATCTCTCTGCCCTTGCCTCAATTCCCACTTTTTCAATAAAAATCTCTCTGACTATTCAAGCTGAGATGAATCCTCCTAGTGCTGAGCTCCCCTGGAATTTCCTAGCTGAACGGTGTTTTCAGAAATTAATCATACATTGCCTTGTAGTGAAAAGCGAGCCTATGATTTGAGATCGGAGAGACTGGGGGGCATCTCGATTCTACTACAAAATAGTTCCACAGCATTGGCCAGTTATTTACTGTTTAGTGACACAAGCAAGTATCTGATTCTCATCATCTGCTAGGTGTGGTTTAAAATGCTTCACATTATTTCATCTGATCTACAAGCCAGCCAATAGAACAGCTGGAAATCAAAATCCTTCTCTGTGTGTAAAACCATTGACACATGGAGCACTTATCTATATGTGTGTTTCAGGCTAGTATAGTATTCAAAGCCATATTGATAGTACAGTTTACAAACTGAATTCCCATCTCAACAGCCTTCTGTAGTGTATGTGTTTTTATGCAATATACCTCTATGCCACCATTTTCGTGACAGTTCCCGAATTCGTGGGACTATTAAGTGAGTGGCACTAAATAATAAACACGAAGTGGCCGCTACAGGATAGGTGCATAATGGACGCTGTGTCCTGCCTTCCTCACTTTACTTCCCGTTTGTTGCTCTGTGAATTGTCCCTTATGCTTACACTTAACCTGTCAAGTGTTCATACAGTTGCTACAAGGGCCATGGAAACTGCCACTTTGTGAAGTATATCCCTTAGTCAGGAGTTCAAATCCTTTTATGACCTGTCTCTTGTGTGCCTTCAGTCTCACCTCTCCTAGTCCCTCTGTCTATCACCAGTAGTTCCCTGCAAATCTTTTTGCCATTTCACCTAGAGAGACCATCACGAGTCATTCTCTCCTACCATGTTCTTGATCCCCTCACCTACATAATCATTAGCTCTGTCTTGTCTCCTTATTAAAGTCACACTCACACACCCAGCAAGGGAAGACTCATCTATGTCTGCATAGCATCCCCTGTATGCCAGAGTTTCCAGCCCAGCAAATAAAGTAAGCTCAGATTATTTCAATATACAGTGAGAAATCCTGCAAAGCAGGGGCTTGATTCTCAGCATGTTAGTATTCCCAGTGCTTTGTACAGTAACCGGAACTACAGCCATGCAGTGCAGCTTATTGAATTTTCCTGATAACAGGAAATTCATTTCTTAAACTTGATTTGCTTTAGAGAAGGTTTTGGAAAAAGGGATTCCCAGTAATAGACTCTCTTCCAGGAATCAAACATTAGTATTTTTAAAAATGGACTCTGTGCAACAGTTTGCTAGCGAGGACAGAATGGTCCCACAGTGAAACATGCCAGGCAATAACGAATCCTGACAGTGTTGTCCTTGAGATCACAACATTCATTAAGATAATTATTAATTTAGCAAATATTTATTGTGAACTGTTGCCTAATATAAAGGGTAAGAAAGACTCTATCTCATGGCCTTGTGACATACCTGATCTCTGAAAACTCCTGCAATAAAGAAACAGATTTACCTTATTTTCAAAAATATATTATAATATATTTGATCACAGTTTGGTTTTTACATATAATCACTCTATATACTTAATTTGGAAAATATTAACTGTCAATGTTCTCCATTCACATAAGACTTTCCTCTTCTAACCTCTTTATTTTTTAATCATACTTCTTCTTTGTATGATAAGTGGGTAAGAAAAATGGAATTCATGTCAGTTAATTGAAACTTAGAACAAATTATTCTGGATATTTAAATTATTGTATGTTTGGAAGATATAGAGTTATTATGTTATGAAACTGATAAGGGCACTAATAATAATGTGAAGCAAAGTTAAAAGTCACTGAATAACCCCCCTAGAAGTAGAAACAAGTAGCTTGCTTAAAATTGGAGTCACTGACTTAGAGTTGCTCAGTTCATGGATCTGTCATGCTTGATCTGGTCCTTATTTCCACTTCTGCCAAGACACTCTAACACAGACTTTGAAACTCAGTCTGGAATTTGTCACCATATTTAACTGAGAAAGACAAATCAAGTACTATCTTTCTGTATTTCTTCTAATATGAAGAATGCAATCCTATCCTATATCAATGGTTTGATCAATTAGCTTTGGAGATCAATTTTTTTCATTATCTATTATCCAAAGTGTAAGTTACTTTTCCAGACATAATTAATCTTGACATTTTACATTTCTTTTAGTATGTGTGGTTTGTGCATGTTCATAGGTGTACTCATCCATATTGTTGAGTGTTTCAGACACAGGCTGATTCCAGGGTGTCTACCTTCATTGCATTCCACTTAGTTTTTGAGATAATGTCTCTCAGTGACTGTGGAGCTCACAGTATTGGCTATAAAGGTAGGCCATCCAGTCTCCAAGATCTGCCAATCTGTGCCCTACAGATCTTGAGTTACAGAGTCAGACAGTGCCATGCTCAAATTATATTAGTGCATAATTGCTGGGAACCTGAACCCAAATCCTAAGCCCTTCACAGCAAGCACTTCCTCACTGAGCTGTCTCAGCAGCCACATTTCATACTTTTAAAAGGACCTGTTTGCTGCTAACACCTTCTTTTTCTCTGATACTGGTGTCTGTGTTTTATATGTTATTTCATTTGCTTGAGTATCTATAATTATCTATAATGAGTATAATGAGTAATCATGAGTATCTATAATTCTCCCAACGCTATCTCTGCCTTCTCCATGAATGCTTTATCCAGAGGTCTGTAAGGAGCAATCTGCTTTCTACACTGATCTTCTGAGTCAACCTCTAGGAATCTCAGATACTCAGGGATCCCTGGTCAACAGGAACTTGAGACTAAGCTGAATAAACTATGGGAGATAGAGAGGACACGGAGTAGAAAAAAGGATAGCAAACTCAGAGGTGTCACTTGCCACTTTCCAGAGCAGATAGTACATCAAAGAACATTGTGAGACTTACTATGGGATTTGTTGAATTTGCTTCCAAAATATCCGAGTATGCCAGAAGATTTATAGCTCTTTTATTTACTTATCACTTGAACAGTGTTTGGTGAATTCATACACACTCAACAAACATTTATTAAGTCAACAAATGAAAGTTGGATTGACATAGAAGCAAAATTTCTAAATTTACCTCAGTGAAGAGACACTTACCTATGTTAGGAGATTGATTTAATCACCACCACTGCCCAAGTGGTGACTTCATTCTCCCTTCCCTCTCCTCCTCCTCTTTTTTTTTCTCCACACTCCACATTTTGTTTTCTCTCCTTTTATTGTCTTCAGTTTTTAGCATTGAGGACCAAACACAAGGATTGTCTTTAGCTACACCCATCTCCTGTTGGAACACTGTGCACTAGTACTGTTTATAAAGAGCTCCTAAAACATTAGCTACCCTAAAACATTACTATAATAGCCATTGTGTAAGTCACACAACTGTACAGTAATTTAAAACATTTTCTTCTCTCATGCTTTCTTCAATAATTGAAATGTGTAATTCCTCTAATAAAGTAAGTTTGGGATACAGAGGGATAAATTGTGATCAATAACACTAGTGAAAGAGAAATTCCAAATTCAGATTATGCCAACTGTAAATCAGAACTCTTTCAAAAGAGAATATTAATTTTGTCCAATCATTACTAGTTAAAAAGGACTCAGAGTTGTTCATGAGGATTAGAAGGTCAATTGTCTACAGCTTAAAAATATGACCTGAAATCCAATTAAAAAATAAAATTGGATTAGCATATTATAAAGTAGAATGAATCACTTGAACCAAACACATAGATGCCTTGTTTCATCTGGGATTCAAAAGAACAAATGAATCTACTTAGAACATTTTTTAGTTTAGTTGTAAAACTATTAATTGTGTTTAGAATGTTAACATGAACAATCACATAATTCTTTTAAATAATTCTGTTTTTAGTGTCTCTTCTATTTTCCAAAAACTTCCTTGATAAAATCTCCAAGGCTGGAACCATGGTTCAGAGGGTATAAGCACTTGTTGTTTTTCCAGAGTACTGGAGTGTGGTTCAACCTCACCAAAATCAGGTGGTTCACAACAGCCTGTAACTCTAGTTCCATGGGATCTGACTCCCTCTTCTGGCCTTTTCAAGAACTCACATACAGCATACACGAGCTATAATTACAAAAACATACATATACACACATAAATAAAATAACAATTAAACTTTAAAACATATTTAAATCCCTATTAATACTTTTCTCATGAGATTTAGGTATAAAGATATGTTTCATTTGAAAATTTTCATAATATATGCAAAATAGTACATTTAGTTTTCATTAATTACCTGATAGTTTATAATGATTCAATTTTTCATATTCTTGCAGTCATCCTTTCCATGGCTCCTTGGTACCTAGCCTGGTTCCAGCAATGGACAGACAAACATACAAAACTGAACTTCAAGAGTTATCTTTAAGTCCTTGTCTATGCTGCATACAAAAACTTAGTCTTATTTTTAAGAAAGCTGAAGTCACATATGTGTTGATAGTATTGATGAAGAGATGACTCATTAGTATTAAGAATTAAAATGTATTCACATTTTGAAGCAGTTGTTGGATATGAACATTTTTTTTTTGTTCCTAGGATGCCCAGAATATTCAAACCTATATGGATTTCATATAAAAAATGAGTTAATATGCACTTAGCTATTCATTCTCTTTTTCTTAAGATGTTCTAAATTCTAAAAGCCATTTTATTTCATTATTATATACACTAAATTACATTTCATAAAAGTCTCTCATTGATTTTTAACTTTGCAGATAATCTTCCTGTCATAACACCTCATCAAGTGTGATTCAAATATCCTTTTCTGAAAGATAGGTAGGTTTAGAAGAATACATTAAATCAGAATCCTCTAACTTTGAGAATGGAGTACCACATACAATGAGTTGGTTCTGTTTGAAATTTTATTTGCCAGCTGACATGGAGTGAAATAATATCCACCTGCAGGACTGTGCATTTTCTTCAGGATTATTTCTACCTCAGTCTTCAACTCTCACATGAAAACAGTATAATAAAGTAAACAACATCTGCAAAAGTATTCAAAATAAACTTGAATGTTTTCTCTATATATAACCTAAGGCAATCTCAAACTATCATGATTTGATTTTTACTAATAGTAAACAATGGGTTCAGACTCACCGAGTATTCTCTACAACCTGTAATGTGATGTAGTCATGATCTCAGTTACTTGGGCTTTTTTTGCATTTAAAAAACCAGCTCTAGTATTTGAATCAAAAGTTTTCATGTTAAACCCATGCTAATGCTGAACTTGCATTGGCCTCTGGGTTGGAAAGGATTTGTGTCCACCCTGTGTATGTACTTATGTGAACAGTGATCTAAATTTTCTTATGTTCCTGATTAAATCAAAATTATACAAACTGTCTCATATACAGTTTGTATATGAGTATACAGTATGTATACAGTAATGTCCAGATGGAGAGCAAGCTAAAATAAAACTAATACTAAACAAAAGCACTGGGAACTGATATCCAGTACAGAAGACTAAGAGAACTGGGGGACATTTTCAAACTAGATTTTACTTGCTTAAAATATGCCACTGGCAAGAATAATGATGCTCCACAATGGTACTCGAGTGATCTATTTGTAAAGCAGCATGTGAGCCTCATAAAAGGGTAATGAGTTCCTTAAGTGATAGTAAAATAAGCTTCCATGTAGGGATGCTCAAAGGTGCTTCTGTTCATGGGCAGAAGAGTTGCATTACCTAGTTTGTATCGCAATTTTCACTAACAGAAAAAAAGGAATTACAGTAATGGTCATATTTTCTGTCCTGTGACACACAAAAAGACCCAAGTGGTATTGAACTAAGTAGAGAAAATGATGAAATCTTAAGTGAAATTTATATTTGTCTTGCCATTCTTTGCATAGCTTAGTGTTTGATGGAACTGGTAGCATATCTCGATAGCTGGTCATCGATCTAACACACATATACCTGTTTTTAGGTGATTTATTTTTCCGTTTGGGATTTATTGTCATAGTTTCACAAAATACTCAAAATTACTTGAAATTTAGATTAACTTACTACTTGTCATCTCTTTCCTATGAGTGCTTGTAAAATAAAAGAAAGCAAAACTAATTGTTTTAATTTTTATAAATTCATTTTTATAAAGATATTTAAGAAACTTAAAACTTTTCTCCATATCAATATCAGCCTTAAAAGAGAAAACCTGGGGTACTATGGGTGCAGAATCAGTTGGAATTCCTGTAGCAAAATTCTTTGATTAATTGCATATAAAATCAGGAAAATTTTCTCTGTCCATTTGCTATTCTTAATATAGTTTCTTCCTCTTTAGTAGCAACAGGAAGGAAATGTTAATAGAATTCATTAATTCATTACATTAAGGTATGCAAAATATTTTAGTATATTATCATAGTAATATTGTCGAAGTTACATGTTTTGGTAAGGGGAAATTCTAAAACATTCAAATAGAAATGGTGACTTCTTAAGTAGAGAATTTAAAAAACATCATTGAATGGTTGATTGTAAATATATATATATATACATATATATATAAAATCTGTATATATATGTGTGTGTGTTTATGTATATATAGATATAGATATGTACATATGCATATGTATGTGTATGTGTATATATATGTATACATACATATGTACATATATATAATGTGTATATATATGTGTGTGTATATGCATATGTATGTATGTATACACAGATATATATATGAAAGCTTTTCCATAGTACCACACACATGACCATTAATTTTAGCTGACTCTTCCCATATCCTCTCCCTTGTCATTTTTGCCCTCCCCTCCTTGATCCTTTAGTTTCAGCCCCTCTTCTATCCAGAGCTATCTATTTCCCCTTCATAATGAGATCTTTATTTCCCCAGCAGTCCCTTTCTCAACACCTAATTTCTGTAGTTTGACACATAGTAGCTTAGTTATCATTAACCTAATAACTGATATCCACATAAAAGAGAACATATAACATGTTTGCCTTTCTGTGTCTGGGATCTCTCTCTCAGGATGATTTTTTTCAAGTTACATTAATTTACTGAAAATTTCATAGTTTCATTCTTTTTTAAAAGAAGAGTGACAATCTATTGTGTGTATGTACCACATTAAAAAATGTCCTTCTTTTGAGGGACATTGAGGTTGTTTCCAATTTCTGGCTACTATGAAGAGAACAGCAATGAACACTGTTAAGCAAGTGTCTCTATGGTAGGATGAAGAATCCTTTGGGTATATGCCCAAGAGTGGTATTGCCAGATGTAGATGTTGATTTGGGGCAGAGGTTTTATATTCTTTGGATAATTAAATCACTGGTCCTAGTCCTGGAGACCTGGAACATTTCTGCCTCTATATAATTCATGCTTAGGCCTCTAACTGGAAGGCTTCAGCCTCTGCAGGATCTAGAACATTTAAACCTCTGTATGATCTATCTCTTTGACTTACTGCTGACTGAGTCCCTCTGACTAGCTTCTTCTGAATTCTGACTCTTCTGGTTCAACTCACTCTCTGCTCTGGCTCTAACTGATCCTCCAAGCTGGTTGACAGTTTCTGACTTTCTCTTCTGACTCTGGCTGATTCTTTGACTGCCTCAAACTGAACCACACTGTTCAGCTTCCAACTGACTCACTCTTCCCATCTGATAGTGACTTCTTCTACCTAGCTGCCTCTGTGTCTCTATGTCTCTCCCTGAGCTCTCACTGTTCCAGACTGCTTCAGTCAACCTCTCAGCTCCTCAGTCATACCACTTCATAGTCTCTGTGTGTTGTCCCCCAACTGCCTGCTTGAGACCTCATACTGCTTACCTCATACTGCCTATTTTAACTCACTGCTGTAACTGACTCTGATCTGAGCTAAGAGCCTGCCTTTCTATCCTGAGAGTCAGGTATGATCTCACTCTTATTCATTCTGCTAACCTTTCCTCTAATTACTCTTTGCCTGTCCTCTGCTCTAACTCAATCATCATTTCCAGTCTGGTACTGACTCCTTCTGAGCTCAGCTTCTTGAGTCTACTTCCACATTCTGTTTCTGTTGTAGGATTAAAAGTGTATACCAACTGTCCTCTGAATACTGGGATTAAAGGCTGTACCAACATTCTTTCTACCCTAGAACAGCCATGCTGCCAGATTAAATGATTAAATATTCCTCTAAAATAGTGAATCTTGGAATTCACAGTAACTATCAGTTGTGTCTAGAACTACTAATAAATTAGGAAATACCATTTGAATGGTCTAGAAAATGAAAAAGAATCTGAAAATATAAATAATAATTTACATTTTATAAAATTTTATTTCTTTTTTAATTTAATTTAACTTAATAAAATAAAAAAATTAATCTTTTGTATGACTTATTGATAAATTTTATATATATGCATGCTTTAGAATAGGTGTATAATATATACACATATTTGTATATATCTTAATATATACAAATTTTAATTTTAATCTAATTTTAGAGTATATGTCAAGATTAATAAAAATACAGATGTTATTTGAAATAATAGTGAAATAGAAGTTCAAAGTTTGCACTTTCTTTTTGCTTCTGCTTTAGGAGACCAGTTAAAAATGAGAACGTCACTAGGTTCACTTTATGGTGAATGATGCCAGAATATTTCTTGCATCTAGTTTTAAATGAAACCTAGAAATTTTTGTTACATCTAAACTTAGCTGTGTCTCCTCAGATTCATCACTTGCTACCATATGCTCTGTGCAGATCACAATTCCCATAATCTGTGAAGTGGTTACAGATGTCTGCTTTTAAATAAAAACAACTATCAGTTTGCAAAAGAATGGGCATGGGTGATGTTTCTAATCTAAAATTGGAAATTATGCTCCATTTTAAAGATTTATTTTTATTTCTGAAAACTCCTAACAAGATTTGCTATGCCTCAATATTCTACATACTTCTGTTTTCTTACATTTTCTTTCATTTCACGTAAAAAGTTTCAAAGAGCCATTCTGAGTACAGTAATGTTACACAGTAGCCATTTGTTCTCATTGAGAAACAAATCTTTACATATGAGTGAATTTACAATTTCCTTTTCAAGGATATCTCAAAGCATTTCTTATTCTGAACTATTTGAACCTACCTGAATAGGAATATATGTTGTTTTACATAATTATGTGTTCTCTATAAACCTGATCCTCTACACCATAATTTTAATGAATAGTAACCTTGAATAATTTATCCATTTGTGAATTAAAGAGTTAAAAAAAAAAGTTACATGTGGCACTAGTGAAATGGAGTATTTAGAAGTGAATCCAAGGATTCTGAGCCATTTAAATCATCTGGCCTTACCTTCATTGTTAAAGAAGTTGCCCTGAGGAATGCTGGAACATACTATCTAACATAATTTACTTCTCTATTCCCAGATTTCACACATGTTATGATGATTAACTATTTGCCAATATTTGACTACTCTTTTGAAGATTTAGCAGACATTAGACAGCACTTTTCAGGAAAAGGTGCTCACTATGTGTATATATTTAAACATGCCTAGTAGTTAATGTAGTTATGCATCATTCCAAAGTTAAGCTCTCAGAATGCTTCTCATACTTCTTGATAAATAGAAGTTCAGCTGTAATTACTTTGCTAATTACTTTGACTTATGAGTTTTTACCAGAACTCCATAATGTACATATATATTAATAAACAAACTTCTCTCTACATAATTGTCTATACTATTATATATAAACACTCAAATTTAAAAGTTCTAATGAATTTACTTCCTCCATTATATTTTTGAGATTTTTTTCAAATAATATGGATAAAAATTCAATCCAGAGAGGATATGTTAACTAAAAAAATGGTCTGTCATAAAATATGAACTAGTAACCCAACAACTCTATAGTAAACTGTGTAATATTTTAGGTTGGATAAACATTGCTTTCCCATTGTTTTTCATATTAGCCAACTTTTTAGAAGCATCACACCTATAGAAGTCTGTAAAATTGTTGACACAATAAGTGTAGAGCTTCCAAATTTAGACCCAGTCAATCCTTTAAACTTAAAGTCACACTGACACAGTGTTCTTATTTATTGAACATATGTATCTTAAACACTTTTGCTCATTAATTTATCTATTCAGTTTCAGCAGTTACAGTTGGCTGTGTCCCAGGTTTTCGCAACATGAAAGTAATATCAGGAAGGGAGGGGAGGAGTAGGAAACATAAAGATTAATCAATAGATACTAAATTACAGCAGAAGGATTAATCAATAGATATTAAGTTATAGTTAGATGGGAACAAAAAAGTCTTTGTGTGTTACTGCTCAGTGGGGTGACTATAGATAATAACTTTAAATGGTATGGATTGTGGTGGGTGAGAAGGTTTAGAGGATTTAAGAAGAGTTGGAGGAAGGGCAGCCATAATCAGAATAAATTGTATGAATAAATATGGTTTTTTAAATTTGCCTGTTTGTTTTCAAAAGAGAGAGAGAGAGAGAGAAAGGTATGGAATAAGCTGGATTATGGAATTAGGGAAGATATTGGAGGAGATAGGGGAGGGAAAACCATAATCAAAATGTATTAATTTTTAATTAAAATAACAGAATTTTATGTCAGAATTACTCAGATTTTAAACATTTAAAAAATTAAAATGTTTTAAAACTCTCTCTCTCTCTCTCTCTCTCTCTCTCTCTCTCTCTCTCTCTCTCTCTCTCTCTCTCCCTCTCCCCCTCTCCCTCTCCCTCCCTCCCTCCCTTCCTTCCTTCCTTATTCTGTCTGTCTCTGGGGTAGGTGTATGAGTGCCAGCAAGCACAGGAGCCAATGCTCTGATGTGAATTTTGGAGACTGAACGCAGGTAGACAGGATTGGCTGCTAGTGCCTTTGCCTATTGATCTAACTTGCTGCCCCATATTTCTAAATTCATTAATAAAGCTTTTTAATATACTTTCCTCATTAATGTAGTTACTTAACTCCATACATTTCTCTTAGAACATTATTTAGCTTTTGTTTTAAAAGCTTTACATACACTGTATATACAATTTTTTGCTTTGATCTTTACTTAAAATGCAATTTTTGCAGTATAAATTTAGAGATTCTTTTCAACTATGTAAATTCTTAGATGTTATGTTTATGTTAAATACTAACCCCTTATATTAGAGTCATAGATGCTGTCTGTACAATCAAATTCCTTGTTTTCTGTTAATGTTTATTTTATGTAATTATTTATAACTAACCTTTGGGAATAATCTGACAATATAAAATTTCTTAAATTTTCAGTTTTCAAAATTTTTTATCCTACTGTAATATTAAGTTTTGATCTACTGACACTAATAAAAGAGTCTCATGCTTGGATGTCAAATTTATCACTTTCATTAGTCATTAAGTTCTTTCTCTCAATATGTTCAATAGTGTCAGGCACAGACAGTTTTCAATTCTT
This sequence comes from Cricetomys ansorgei, assembly GCA_026225945.1. NCBI lineage: Eukaryota > Metazoa > Chordata > Mammalia > Rodentia > Nesomyidae > Cricetomys > Cricetomys ansorgei. Next base: position 3,525,952 of record JAMJFZ010001230.1, on the reverse strand, counting down.
TAATGGTTTCTATTTTAGACATAAATTACTTAGCTATTTATTTGTTGTGATGAATTAAAAACCTAATAGTATTTTTAAAGCCACAAACACATTTTTCTAGGTACTAATATAGTTGTAATCATTTTCTTTAATACTTACTTTGTGTATCTTTTCTTCTTTTTACTTTCAACTTATTTTTAAAGATTTCTTTTTATCTTCTTCTTTAAGAAGTTTTGTTGGTTGGTTTGTTTTGCAGTTTATCAAGCTGTCCTCTAATTTAAAATCTATATTGTTCTGATTGTGATTCTAAATAGAATTCCAAATAGAATTAAGCCAATTTGTTTAAATATTACTCAACACCATAGTTTTGGATTTTTGTTGTTTGGTTGGTTGATTGGTTGGTTGGTTGGTTGGTGGCTTTTCCATTTATGAAAATATATTTAAAATGCTATTTTGCCATTTCTGTACTCCCTCTTTCCTCCTTTGCCCTCTCTGTCCAATCCATGCCTCCCAAATTCATAAGGCTCTCTTTTTTTTTAATCACTGTTGTTACATATACATATGAACAAATCAACAACTTACTGAGTTCACAGAGCATTGTCTATGTGTACATGCTTCTAGGGCTAACCATTCAGTAATGTATAAGGAATCAGAAAACTTATCTCTGGGAAAGACCAATTACTCCATCTCTTGGCCGCTCTTAATTGTCTATAGCTTTTCATTTAGGGTTGGGGCCCATGAAATTTCTGCCATCTCTGTTGGGATGAAAACTGTTGTTGGAATTGATCATGTCTTACTTAGGCAGCCATCTTAGCTATAATGTTATGGGTGTGGCTTCTATATCATAACTAGAATGCATACTCTCACAGCAGACTTCTTGAGCCCCCCAGTCATCCACAATGTTCCTTGAGCCTTGGGTGAAGGTGTTGTGTTGAAGGTATTTATTGACAGCAGACACCCCACAGTAAGTTGTCCTCTCCATTTGTGGCTCTCTGTAATAGCCCTCTCTTCTGCAAAAAGAATCTTCTTTGATGAGCAGGGAGGTCTGCATTTATCTGTGGATATAAAGACAAGTATATAGAATGTAGTTACGAATTATGCTGGTTTAAGAAAGTGGCTGCATTAGGTTTTCCTCAAAGTTCCATGGGCTCTCTATCCCGGTATAGTTGGGTAGTTTACAGTGCCAGACATTATTTCACTCCTGTTAAGAAGCCTTGAATAAATATGTATACCTGCCTATTACCACCAAGGTATTTATAGATATCTTGCCATGTTGGCCATTGTTGTGGTTCATAGTCCACATATTTGAGTAGGACTACTGCTTGCATTCCTCCATTAACAGCTTATATAGCACATTCCAGTACTACAAAAGCCAGACCTCAGGAAAGATTTCAGATCAATTTCATCTCACATCTGCCAAGTTCTATCTAAAGTATGTAGTATCAGCAATAGATGCATCCCTTTAACTTCTGGAATGTTACATAGAGCTATTGCAATAGGCAATATTTTTCATGAAGTCTCTCTTGTATTCCCAGACCAACAAATGGAAAGGGAATTTCTCAAGCTGATACTTGGGGTTTTGTTAGATAGTTTATGGCTCTTGGGAAGAGTATTATTGCTTCCCAAATTATATTGGGAGTTAAGGAATCAATTTTTGTTCTTTTAATGGTAATCATTAAAATTTAAAAATGTGTCAAATGTGTTGGCACACACTTGTAATCTCAGCATTTGGGAAATAGAGGCAGGAGGATCAGGAGTTAAGGTTACCTCCAGTTTCATAATGAATCGAAACCCAGTCTGCGCTACATGAGACCTCATCTCAAATGAATAATAACAACTAAAATCAAAATGCTTAAGGAATCTTAGAAATTAAGCTAATTTATGTACCTACATTATTTCATTTAAAATTGTGTTATAGAGGAACAATTACTCCTTTAATCCAGGAGCATGGTTGCTTTAGCAAAACATCACATCAGAAGGCCTGTGTGATAGATACCAAGGGATCACCTTCAAAGACCTGTGTGATACAGATGGAATGCAGAAAAAAATGTTAGTCAGACTAATCCTGTCCTCTATGCTAATGCTAGGTGAAAGGGATTTCTCTGGTTAAGGCAAATTAGTACATGCTTTTAATCCCACACATGCATGCCTTTGATCCCAGCTATCAGGATTTAGAAGCAGATGGGAAGCAAATGAGAAAGCAGAGTTCAGAGAGGAGAAGCAGAGTGTGGAGGCATCACTCAGAGAAGTGAGGTTGAAGCAGACAGGAAGCAGACAAGAGGCAGAGCTCAGAGGGAGAAACAGAGAGTTCACTAAGGCAGTCTGAGTGCAGTCAGCTCACAGAACCTGAGATGAGCAGAGCCAGTCCAGAAAAGCAGAGAGAAAGCAGAGAGTCAGAAGCAGACATTTTATAATTTACAGTTCAGAGTTCACAGTACAGCTCAGAGTGAAAAGAGGTAATTCAGAAGATAGCTAGTCAGAGTGATCTCTGGCAGCAATAAAGTCTTGGAGGCTGAAATATTCTAGGTTTAGATTTGCAGATTAGATTGCACAGAGGCTGAAGCCTTCTAGGTCCAGGCTTGCATCTTGAAGATCAGATTGTATGAAGGCTGAAACCTTCTAGGTCTAGGCTTAAGATTCATTGTACAGAAGTTGAAATATTCATGGACCAGGAACTAAATTAGCAAAGAATAAACTGTCCTTTCCCATGAACCTAGGAGAATAAATAAATCAACATTAACATCTTACAATTACAATGTGTGATCCTCAAATCACTTTAATTTTCGTTATTGCTCTACATATCACTGGAACTTCTTCTGATAAAATATATTCTATTCAGGGACTGAATTCTTAAGTGTTCCTATTTTTTAGTTGTTGGAATCTTATACCCCAAGATGAAATATTAAGAAGCAAGACTTTAGGGAAGAAAATGATTTGCTTCCAAAGGTTTGTGATTTGGATCAGCACTTGTATAAAATAAATCTAAAAATGTTAAATATTTACTTCCACTATATGAGCACACACTGAGAGTCTTGTGTATAGATCAGAGTCTTGATCTGGGACTTCACAGAATCCTTAAATATTAGAAGATTTATGCCATTTATGAATCTCTCCATTTATGATAATTGGTTATAGCAGACAGACAGTTAACAAACACTATAAAATATTTCTTTTTTTTAAACTTTTAAAAACTTTTTCCTCTCCCATCTCTTTCTTTAATTTTTTACTCTCACATTTCAGCATAAGCAAACTTCCCGTTCATGACCCTTCTGTTTCAAGCTTGCAAGCACTAAAGTGACAGATGTGTGTACCATGACCATAGTAAGGTTCTTTAAATATTTGTTTGATTATGAAGATTAGATGGAATTCTTTCTACATCTTAACTAATCTCTGCTCCTGTTTTCTCCTGAGATAGAGACACATCATAGGATTATTTCTTTTTCCAGGGATTATAACATTAGATATTCCTGTAAATTGGATTCACTATATATGAACATTTTGGGTTGTTTTAAAAACTCATTTAATATTTAATAGTAAAATACATATTTCAAAAGTTTAGTTATCTTTTTGTTTATATTTTTAATGCTAGTTATTTCCTCTCAAAGTTTCAATGTAGTCTTTCTACTTGTCCTGTTTTTGATGTAAAGTAGCATCCAAGTTTCTAATTTTTTTATTTTTTAAATTTTTTTAAAAAAATTGTAGTTTTATGCAATATTAAGTTATGAAGTTTTAATATGTGTGTAAAGTAGTTTTTTTTTTTACATTTTATTTGATCTGCTTAGGATTTTTAGAGCTTTCTGAATCCAAAAAATGCTCCTGATTAAGCATAATCTTTTAGTGAACGAATTCTCTGTTGATTCAAAAATTTTCCTTCCATGGTATTCAGGTGGCCAAGACAGCAAACAGCATTGGTGTCAGTGCAAAACTATCTCAGGCTACAACAACAAGACTTCTTAAAAACTAAAGAGAAAGAAAGGATCAGAAATATAATCTCATCTTATTTTATATATTTTTTTAAAATAAAGGGGAACAGATTCCAATTGCTGTTTCTTTCTACTAATATAAAATTTAACAAAGTGGACTTTACATGCATTTTAAATGTATGTTTGATTGATCTTTGACAAATATATAATCAGTGTAATTACCATCTGAAGCTACCAAGAATTACCATCGCGTTTTAACTGCACTTTGGTTCTCAGAAAAGTCACTCTCCCCTTTCACAGAATGAGGTAACCACTGAACTTACTTCTTATATGTACCAGCTATATATCTTGTTAAGAATTCCTTAAAAGTGAACTCATGCACAGTATTTGTTTTGTTTTGGTCAGGAATTTATATATGGAACTATTCACTATTTTTTTTTAGGTTCATAAAACCCCTCAACTAAATAGCTAACATAAAAGTAGTTGATGAAGAATCTTTAAATTCACCAGTTTGTAACATGTGTTCCTTACAAACAGCAGTTGCAACTATTTCTTCAACATTTATAAATATGTAACTCAATTATTGGGTGAAGCTGATCATGAAGAGTCCAGCCTTTGTATGCCTAATTGTACATCTCTAAATAAAAGAATAGCTAGTTACTCATAGGTTAACATTAAGAAAAAGTAAACATCTATTTATTAATTGTAGATGTAGATTCATGCCACATGTGTAGATTCAGGTTCAAAACCTTTTTATTCTTTTGTCTAATTAAATCACTGGTTCTTGCCTGGAGCCCTGGAGCACTAGAGGTTTTCAGTCTCTGTACAATCTTTTCTTCAGCCTCTGAGACTTATTGCTGACTGGATTCACTCAGTCTAGTTCTTGGTTCCGAGTCTGTTTCCACACTCTGTTTGTCTTAGGGATTAAAGGTGTGAACCACCATAGCTTTCTGAATACTGGGATTAAAGGTGCATCTACATTCCATCCAGAACACATAGGCCTCTGGATATAGATCCTTGGAATATAGACCCTTCCTAGATTTCACACTCCACAATTAATTTTCACATTTAAACTAAAAGATAGTTATATCACTTCTCCCTTCCCTTTCCTCCATACAGCCCCTTCCATACACCCTACTCACAAATTGATAGTCTATTTTTATATCATTATTATTATATATATAAATTCATGCTGCTGAGTCCTGCTGCTGTTTGTGTGTATGGGGTTTCAGGGCTGACCACTTTGTGTTGTATAACAAGTCAGGAGACTCAAAGAATAGGAGTAGCCTATTCTTTCTCTTTCAGCAATCATTCATTGTCCAATTTAACACAACTCTTCCGGGGTTTATGGAAAACTAACCTATGTTTTAGTCCATTGCTCAGAAAGAAAACATTATGATGTTATGGTAAGTATGATACTTTTAGTAAATCATGTTAATTTTGAATCTTATCTGGGACTGGCATGCAGCTTTGGGGCTGGGGGTACAGCTCTGTAGGCAAATGCTTCTGTGCTTGTCTTGCATGTGCAAAGCTCAGAGTGGAACTTCAGCAAAGCAAAGGAAAAGTGTTTTTAAATTAGTTTTAATATCTAGTATCTAAAGGAGACTTAAATATTAACATGTCTATTTTAATAGTACTGTAAAGTTTTCTGTCAAATATTATTAAATATGTCTTTATATTAAATGAGTGTGATTTATTAGATAACATAACTTTAACATGTGAAGAATCTCTCAGACATTTGGAATAGCTCAGCTATCAATCCAGGTAGAATTATACTATCCTAGTGTGAAAAGTAGGATTATAAGTAGAGTTTTTTATCATTAGTGGAAAAGAATTCATTGATATCATCCAGGACTGCATTATAAAAAAAAAACTCTTCAGGAACTTTTAAATCTAATGAACTTAATGAAAATCAATACAATGTGAAATAATAGAAACAGAACCATGAACAGATGAAACAGTCTGTTCAGTCTAGAAGTTCTAAAATGATCATATCATGATTCTGAAAACAATTATCTCACGAGATCTTTGTAACAGAAAAGTAATAGAGCTATTAGAGGCTGTCTCAGGAGAGTTCCCCTTCACCTTACTATTGAACTGTTAAAATAAAACACTAACCAGTGCTGTAAGCTCAGTGACCTCTCCATCAGTTAACAGGAAGACTTTGTGTTCTGAGGCAAGGTCAAAATACCAAGTAACCAAAGATCAAGAAGGTTTGGGAGCAGAAGTACCATATGTCATGTGCATTTCAGAAAGGTCATGACCTGACTCAATTATAAACAAGACATAAAAATTGTTTTTTATTTGCTTTCAAAATGTTGTAGGTTCATTTAAATACAGCAATCGTAGTCTTTCCCACTCATATTCCCATTCCATTTCTATTTTTAAAATCCTTATCGGATAGCAATGTTTTTACTTAGGTAAAATAGACGGTGTGTCCTAGTATGTATAGACTTAATAACTCCTTCCAATTACAAATGAACCTTTTAATTTTAAATTTTGCATGACTGATACTGTTTTGATAGATTGTGAATCCCTCCGTTCTGAAAACATTACATATTTGCTGATGGAAAAGTTTTATTCAAGATTCATATAGTTAGTAACCCCGCTTACCTTGAGGTGATTATAAATAAAATGAAATACCATTCTTCTCTTTGTTTAGGTATGAGATGTACATTTTAGTAACACTGTGCAAAGTTGATTATCTTTCATATTGGATTAAAAGGAAATCACAATATTTGTTTTTTCAGCAAACTAGGAACAGTACGATTTTTTTAAGAGTAAGGCATTAAGTGTTGGTTTTAGGGTAATTTAAATAAGTTAGTTAAAAGTGCAGTTTCATTTAATCTGCTAGATGAGTAAGCAAAATATTGACTAATTATGACGACTGAGTGCTCTTTTATATTCTGAACCAAAGTTAGCTAAACTTGAGTTCCATAACACTTCCCTTTACAAATATTAATATTATGTCTCTCACACCACTATTTTGCTTCACTTTCTTGGATGTCACACACGTTATCATAGTAATAATCTAAAAATAGAGTGAAAATTGGCTGGTAACCTTGCCTGTAGGCCGACATTACGGTGAAGATATTAAGAACAAAATGCTGAGCCAGTGCATATGAGATAGTGTCTCCTAGAAATTAATTCCTGTTGATATTTGTGAAACCTTAATCATATAATCCTGACTTTTCAAAAATCACTCATAAGGAAATCTAGTATCGGGATAACTCATGGGCATAAAATTTTATGGTAAGAAAGAAAAAGACAATTCAAGATGCACAGTTATGTTTCTGAGGACTGAGAAACCACTGGTTTTCTTTATCAACACACTCTGAGGCCTATGTTGAAGTGACTGTTTAATAACATATGAGGCTTTTAGCCTTACCCACTTAGTTCCTTAAGATCTGAACTGGCAGAACCAATCTAATTCATATCATTCCCTGAAAATCAGTTCTCAGTTAGGTTGAATATCAGCTCTCAGCGGCTACTGCCCATGCTAACATACTCTACTCAGGCTGTATTCCTTTGCCATGAGTTCTTCTTAGGAAAATATGAATCACACAGGAAGTTAAGTCTCTATAAAAACAATAAATGTAATAGCAATAAATAATAATGCTTATATATTATTAGTATATATTATGTAACTTGTTTTATGTATAATAAAAATGTAAAAGTTAAAATTACTAATTTTTGTGAAACATCAAATACTTTTTCATTCTCATATGTGTTTTGAATTGTTGAGTTAAACATCCATCATCTCAATTTAATCATTTAGTCATGTCATTTTTCCTAGCAATTGTGATTCAGTAGTTTGGATCACTTCAATGGTTGTCTGAGTGTTATCAAAATGTCTGGCACTTTGGAAGATTTTAATACATTTATCTTTTCTCACAGTCGTTTATGTGTTTAAAGTGTGAAGAAATCTTTACTGAGCAGTCGTGTGCCTTTAGTTCAACTTCCGCGACTGAGCTTTCCAGGGTGAGGAAGTGCTTGAAGTTCCATGCCGTCTAGTAGGTTATCTCACACACATGTGGTCTCTGTGTTCATCATTTGTTCTAGTACCACAAAAGATGGCATTTTCTTAGGCATTTTACACAATGAAAGTTTGCACTGGCTTTTGTTAAAGAACATGGCAGGAAAACCCATACTGTGGGACACTCAGAAAAGATCCTGCCTCAGACATAGTGGTACTGGACATGACCTGGTTTTGAGTCTATGACACTTTATGTGGTAGCCAGGGCTGCTCATTTTTAACATACACTGTCTTTCTATATTTTCAGGGTTAGTTCTTACATTTTCATTTTTAAACAAGTTACATTTTTCCTCTATATACATATTAGATTAGACATTATTGGATTAGATAGAGTATATTTATCTAAGAAGAGAAATATAAAGAAATTAATTGACAATAATAAATACATTGACAATCATATGCATAAAATATATATCTTGGACCCAACAATCGGCATCTAGAAAAATTTTAGGAAAGTGCAAAAAGCATGAAATACATTTGCAATTATAAAATTGCTATGTTAATGTTTCAAAATAATTATATTTTTAATGTTACAGATATAGAGAACTATAAGATAACATAATATATATTTATCTCCTTACATCTTTTAATTTATCTTTTTATCATAACATTTCAAGAAAAGCAAAATAACGAGTCCAGCAAAGAAATCAGAACATTAAGAGGACATTTATATTTTCATTTAGAGTTGAGAGAAAACGTTTTGAAAGTTTAATTTCCTTCCATATAACTTTTAAAACTTGGATTGTGATTTGACCAATCAATAGTGAAAGCTAATTATTTTTGTGTTCTCTTTCAACTATCTTTTATGTTTCACTCTGTTTAACTAGGAAAATATATAAGTTTGTAGGCATTTATACAAAAATCATAAAAAATGTGATAAGCATGCACAAATATTAACAAAAGATTAATATTTTTGCATCTATAATTTCCAATATTTAATTATACAAATACACCTATTTATTATTTAAACCAGCAAGCAATACTATTGGCCTATAAATTTAATGTTGTTATGTCTACTTTAACCAGGAAAAACATAGCCTTGAACCTTAAGAATTTAAAATTGCTTTAAGGAATCACATCTTTGCTATAAATCTTTCCTATCTAGGTGTCAAAAATGACTAGAAATCTAACAGTCAATTATAGTTTCTTCTCAGCTAAAAATATCCATACTTCACATGAATGTGTGTCTCCTTGGATAATTTCATACAGAGAAGCTCAGTAGAAGACCTTCACTATCCAGAATTGTAATCCAATATTTTCCACAGACTGACAACTTCTAAAGCCCAAGAGCATTCTTATTAGTTTCATCATTTAAAGGAGAGAAGGAGGGAAAAAATATAAAATGGTGTATGTTTGACATTTTTTTCTATATGCCATTAAATATTATAATACTCAGAAACTCATAATTTATAAGATATGTTAGAATCTTTAGTGCCTTCAGACTCAAATGACTGATCCCTATAATCAAAGGTCCTGTGCATTCCTAATAAAAGACATATAACAAAAATACTAAGTACCTTCATAAGCGTTTGGATTGTCTGTTCTTCATCCTTCACAAAATCAAATCTAGCAGGCCCGTGTTTTTCACTTTTACCAAAATAATGTGGCTCTAACTGGTTAAGAACATTTAGCTCATTTGATCCCCAGAATAACCTAGAACTACACTCATTATGAGACCATTGGTCCTCCACGTACCTTGAGCTAGACTGTAACTCTAACTTTAGAGGAAAAGTGAAATTGTATTCAGTACTTTTTTCTTTCTTTCCCCATGAGAAGCAGAAAAACACCCTATATAAATTACACTGTTCTTGCAGTGTTCTTTCAGAATATATTACAATAAATATTTTCTTAAACAGAAAATGGAAAAAAAATCATAAAAAAAAAACCTTTTTTGAGTTGTGGCTTCTGAAGGATAAATAATCAGGTATACTAATAGAACAAATTACTTGCAGTATGTCGCCAGCATTTCGCAGGAGTGTCCTACCTGAGGCATTGAGCTCATTCTATACTGCTCCTTACCTTACCACAAAGTTTAAATGTTTCCTCTGGAGTGTTAATACTATTGTGGCATCAATTTCTAACAAATATAAAGTACCCTACCTTTAAAAAATGGATTAATATAAGGCATAATGCTGAAGTATGTGTCAAGTGTAACCTTTATAACTTTGCTTGTCAGGTTTTTCCATTAGAGACCTCATAAGCAGGCCCTGCATATCAGTCACGGTGTTCCCTGACAGGTTTAACCTTCCCAAGTGGCTGAGTACACCATCTTCAGTGCAGCCTATTGACCAAGGCAATAAGCCATTCTATATAGTGTATTAAAGTCATTTTCCACATGCTACCTCAGCACGACCCATTGTTCATGCCGGCTCCTGCTGACCATGGAAAACCTGCACTCCACACTAAATTGCTACACTTTACCCGTTACACCAGTTAAGCAATAAGCCCCCAACTGAATTGTTTTCTTCCTTCATAGTCTAAAAAGCACGGCGATTATCACAAGTGCTCAAGATGCAATTTTAGACTGTCAAAAATCCCTGCAAATAATTTAAACACTTAAAATATATGCTGACTGTGGAAACTTTATTTTTTGTTCTAATTCACCAATTCTTTGTTCCTACATGCCTAAGGGTGGCAGGCCATCTGTGCAACTCTGAGGAGCCCTGGGCACTTGGTGTCAAAGGTTGTGTTTCAGCCCCATGAAATTCACCCCATCTCTGCTGAAATCAGCTTTGTTGCTAGACCCTCTGACAAATGAGTCCAATCTAGACCGGGTGCCCTTGACTTGACCCTGGCCAATGCAAACAATAGGGCAGACTCAGCCAGTGGAAAAGATGTTCTGCACTAATGAACCCAGCGGTGGCCACAGGTCAGTTAAAAAACAGGGGATAATGTTCCATCTTTTCAGGTGCACATTTATAATGAGCGAAGCACACAGTCTCTTTCAGGATGGAGCACATAACACAAAGAACGTATTTGTACACTCATCAAGCCTAATGGACCCTGAGGGTGCAATAGGAATATGTTTTTAATTTAATCTTTATTGAATGACCTTACACACTTCATTTTCTCTGCAGGGCACCATGAAATGGACATACTCTTATCAAGTTGAGAACTGAAAACAGATGAATATATAAATGACCACAACCTGCTGGGTATGTAGATGACTTTTCTTCCCTAATTTTCACCTCTGTTCATCCTGCTGCTGGCCCTTTGCAGCTCCATGGGTAGTTTCCCTTAAAATGTCCTCCAGGTTAGCCAGTCATGCAAACCAGGGGACTACCACCTAAAACCTGGCCAGGCTAAAGTTGCTAACGCTAACTAATGAAATGAAACAAAATGTTCTCAACACAAAACAAAAACTCTGGATTCCCTCTCCTCAGTTGAGACTGCAAATAACTAGGAGTGGAGAAACAATGTAATGTCCTATCTATTTCCTAAACATATTAAAGCTTGCACTCATCACAAGTAAATACCCTGACGACAATCCAATCAATTATAACTTATATTTTCAAAAAAGTAATTTCAATCTAGTTCTTAATTATTTAAGTGAATGATAGAAGAGTAAACCAAATGTTAAAATTGTAGAAACCCCTTCTATAGATTTTTGATACCTGCAATGCTGTAGTAAAAAGTTGAGGTCCTGCTGGGTGTGGCTTGTGTGCCTATAACTATTCCCAGCAAAAGAAGCAAACCTGAGACAAGAGGATCCAGAATTCCAGGAAAGCAGCCCTCTAAATAGCCTGGGGGTAAGAAGGAAAACAAAACAAAACTTTAATGTCTCATATAATTTCACTTCTTAAAATTAGGCAAGAATTTAAATGAGAAACATGAGCTCATATATCACATGTTATATCCTGGGAATTTAAACAATTCCATGCTATCTCAGCCTAACATTCCTAAGGCTAATATTAAGTAGTAAGGAAAACAGTGGCTCTTTTGATTAACAACAAAACAAGAGAGAGAGATACAATGCTTTATACATTTCTTCATTTTCATCTCTCTACCTGTTTGGTCCCTGCAATTGTGGCTCATTGTATCTCAAGTATGTACAATTAGAAAAGCATTTTAAATGATGCAGAAGAAGGTACAGGCGGCTGGGTAGAGGTGGGACAGTAAAGTTGTTTTTGTGTGTGTTTTCTTGCTAAAACATGCCTATCATTAGGTGATCATCAATCTTATATGTTTCTTTCATATTAAACATTCAGGCCTTGGAAAATTGGTTAAATGCTAGCCGAAGGCAGGTGCCTTAAAGCTACAGCTAGCATGCAGAAGTTCAGCTTACCCTGTTGCGAGACTAATGGGCAAGTTGTAAATCATGGAGAGAGTTATTTTCATCCTGTTCCTTTTAGCTCCATTGCAGCTGATGACAAGCTTTAAAAAGCCCTTCTGTAAAAAGTAGTTTGATTTAACTTGAATGCATTAGAATCAACTTGTATTCAATTTTAGAGAAATACTACTTAAAATTTAAAATTCCTTATTTTTACAAGCCTTCGATCTACTCTGTGATAGCATGCAATCAAGCCAAAGCTCTTTCAGTTCCATTGGTCTAATACCTAGGATTAATTTTAGAAATGTCCATATGGGCAGTAATCACTAATAGTATCTTTTTGTTGGCTACTCCAATAACAAAGTTCAGCTAATATTTTGAGCCCTCCAGTTTGTAAGAAAAAATATCCTTATCTGTACAATGTTATTGACAAAATGTTGGAAAGCTAAAGGTATGCTACTACAAAGAGAAAAGGGAAATTTAATGTAGAAACTCAGACTACGTTGACATTATCCACTAGTTTTATGCTCTTTTGTGTTCCCATGGGAATATGCACATATGTAGCTTCTGATCTCTAGGGTAAAAACAAGATATTTGAGACTAGTGGTCAATAAATGCTAGCCTTGAAAAATTCTATTCTCAATCACCTACAATGCCCTTCCTTTCTGAATAGAACTTCTGTGTGCATGGGGAAATTTCTCTAAGCTGGATTAAGTTCATACAAAGTATGAACTCATACAGGAATGGTTTTAGGAGCTACAGAAAGCCTTGAATCAGCTTCATCTGATTCAAAATGCAGCAATCTGGCCCTGTGTACTTTGAATACCTGTTACAATTCCCCTGAGGAAATTAGGGTTTTGAGTGGTGTAAGAGTCTCATGGCAGATCCCATGACGCTCTTGTAAGGAAGATGATATAATATTTACTCACTGCCTCATCTGAAAGAAAGGCAGCGATGAGTTCAGTTGTCCAATTGCCTGCAGCAGCCACACACACAGAGCAATTACCCTCCCTTCCAAAACTTCTTTAAAAAAAAGAATGTCTACAGCCACTAGGACTTTAATGTATTTATTTATGGTTTCTATCCACATTGCTTAACCAAAATGGCATTTCTCAAATTCCCAGGAACTTCATTGATGTTAAATCAGATAATTTACACATCTCTGGCACCAAAACAAAACAAAGCACAACAAAAAACACAAAACTGTCTGATTTTAAATGTTGATAATTCACTAACAAACTCTGTAGCCTTCAGGAATTACTGTGTCTGTGTGTTCTGTGAAATTTTAATGGCAAAATTATCAGAAACTAGTTACTGTCTCTCGTGGTTTCTGTGCACAAGCTAGTCATATTAATGCCAAGAAGAGTGTCTCATAATCTGAAAGCTTTAATAACAGATATTGACCTTTGTTTACCTTTAATTGTTAATGCATGTATTACATTAATCTTATGCACTGATCACTATGCATCTTAACAGCTCTGTCACCATCTTCATAGCAAATCCATTTGACAACATGAGTTTTGCTGAATTCTTTCTATAACCTCTTTTACAGACCCAAGTGCAGACTATCAAGACCTCCGTGTGATTCTAGGTCTACCACGTAGACATGATGTTCTTGTTTCTACGCAAACATGATCATTGATTGTGTTTTCAAACTATTCCACACTCATTTCACAAACCCTAAAACAAATCATAATTTCTTATGTCTCAAAATGATCAGACTGAAATTTATTCAGATATAAGTATAGTTATAGATATCAGACTCCTCTCACTGCCAATTAATCTCTCACACTTTCACATTTTCTTGTTATAATTACGCGTGAAATGTATTCCTCTATCAACATTGATTAAATGACCTTTGTCCATCTTTCACAGTGGTCTAAGTAAATCGCATTTTCAGGAATGTCTCACCAGATTTTTCTGTTAATTTAAATTATACTATTATTGGCATTCAAAGAAACCCTATCTTTATGCATTATAGGCTATCATGTTTGTGAGTTTGTATTTTAGTGGCTTCTGAAAGTCAGTAAGTGATAGGGCGAGTAAGTAAATGGTATGTTATCATTTATACTTGTGTTATATTCTATCATATATAAATCCCATGTATAATTTATTGATTCCCTATGCGAAATATACACTCTGAAGACAGATATTCTATATTTTGTATCTTGTGAGATGCATTAATTTTCTGCCTGTAGTATAATAAATTGTGATAGATTGATAGATTAAAAACACGAACATAGAATATTGCATTTGTGGAGTTCAACATCAGAAATGAGTACTAATTGGATCAAATCAATGTGTCATTAATGTGTTAGTATGTTCCTAATAAAGGCTTTCCTCATCTTTTGTGGGCTAAGGCCCCTTCCATCTTCAGATGCAGAAGTGGCCATTTGAGCTTTCCTATTTCCCTAACCTGTTTTGTCAGCCACAAGAGCATTCAGGGTACATTGAACACATGTGAATCTTTCAGAATTATCTCCCATTCTCAACCCCAGCAGATTAACAACCTTGACTGCTGCTAGCCATGTGCCAACTCACAGGTCCTGAGAACATTTGTTGGGTAACTTGGGTTTATTTAGCTAGTAACCTCAATATCATTGAAAATACTGACTTTTATAGAGCAGATGATCCAAAAGTACTATAAACAAAACATAATCAGGGGAATTTGGAATTAGATTATTAAGTCACACAACTCAATATGTATCAAAGTGACGAATTCCCTTAAGATAAGCGAAGAGAATGATGGAGTTGAAGAGAACGTTTCACACCACAAGACCCACTAGTGACAAGAACTAAATGTCATCCTAACCCCAGAATTCACACTATAGGAATTTTTCCTACAACTTTACATAATCAGGAATCTTGAAATGAAAATATGCCACTCATGAAGCTTTTATGTTTCAAACATTCATTAATTTTTAACAACTGTAAAAATGAAAGTAATTTATCATACTGTGGGAGCAACACTGTCTTCTCAGGAAGACCCTTTGACACTCTCTCAGAAAGTGAGGTGGAAATCAACACACAGAACTGTTTTAGAAGAGCTTCAATGATTATCAGTGTTTTCAGAATATTTTATAGAGTGGTGATGATGGCACAAGTCTTTAATCCCAGCACTCATGAGGCAGAGGCAGGCAATCTCTGTGAATTCAAGGCCAGCTTGGTCTACAGAGCAAGTTCCAGGACAGCCAGGACTATGTAAGAAAACCCTGTCTCAAAAAATCAAAAGAAAAAGAAACAAGAATATGGAATCATGTAAGAGTCACAATGATTTTATAAGAATATTAACAACTCTCAGAAATATTGTTCCTAGTAGGTAGAATAAGTAAGATTTCATGCAAGGTACACATATTTTTAAAATGATTTAAAAGAGAATCTTGAATTATCACGGAAATTAAAAGAATTGCATGGCAGCATGATTTGAATCACAGCCCAGCTACTTATCTACCACTTTTAAGTTCTTGCATGGTCATAGAGTTGCCTTCTTCAAAGAGATGAGAGTATGAAATGTTGTGTCTGCTGCAACTGAGCTCTAAGCTTGCAGAAGTCTTGAGCTTCTGTTAGTGGCTCATAATGGGTCATTCATATTAAAAAAAAAATGTGAAGAATTTGAAATCTAAATTCGAGTCTCAGCTTCCTTACTTTCTACTCAAGTTATTAAGTGTTTATATACAACCTATAATTTTTATAGAAGTTATTGAGAGATTTAACAACTAATACATTGTTTATAGTACTTTTGGATCACCTGCTCTATGAAAGTCAATATTTTCAATGATACTGAGGTTACTAGCTAAATAAACCCAAGTTACCCAACAAATGTTCTCAGAACCCACCAATGTATTTGTAATTGTTATCCATTTTAGCAAACAATCTGAGGAATTCCAAGGGAGGACTTCACAAGGCATTCATAATCAATGAAAATTTCAAGAGGAGAACATTTATGACTATAGTACAGCCTCATATTGTGTACTTGTACTGAATGCATACTAAATCATTCATATAGTAATGAAAACATTATACCTTATGAAATGCTGTCAGGTTTGTGATGGAAAATGTGAATGACTACAGAGAGAAAGAGTTAAGCAATCAAACATCCCCCACATAAATCCAACACTGGTGCAGACAATACAAAATGCCAAGACCTAGGGAGTCCCTCACACAACAGTGCATAAAACAATTATTTTATACATAACTAAAAATAAACTTTCATAATAAGAACACATAGCAAGTTGAAGGGTATAAAGGAAAGGGCGAATGAGAGTGAAGACAGAATAATCTGTATCTACTCTAGAGATAAAATAAACGGAAAAACATTGAGCAACAGTATCGAGTGATTACAATCACGTATCTTTGAAGTTCTAGTGAAGACAATGTGGCAAACACTCCAGCCTACCTCCACTAGAAGCAACAGAAAGCAAAAAAATAACAGATTTAATAATATAGACTACAAAGAAAACCACATCTAATTACAAACTGCTATCAATGCAAGAAAAAGAAAGACCATACATAAACAATGGAAAGTTATCCATCACTTCCAAATAGCATAATATACATGAAATATGATGTACATATGATATATGACTTATGTTTTGTTTTCAAAGCATGGGTTAGAAGAAAATGACATGACATCTCCAAAATGTAGAATAAAATTAAAGGTGTCATGAACTTCGGTATTTAGTGAAATACACACCCAAAATAGGAGTGCAATGATTTTATTTCAGAAGTATAAAACTAAAAAATCTAAACAATATCAAATCTGAGATTCTTAAGGTTTAAAAATGATAACGTTAATAAATTCAGATTCGTGGGAATACAACCACTAGAACTGGTAAGTGGACAATATGAGAGACTGTGTTTATTATCCAGATAGACTCCAATGCATTAAGAAAATACAACTGTGGAATCTAAATACCAAATACATGATACCAAAATACATGATAAGAGTAATATAAGGAAGTTAAAACAAGCCAGGTGGTGGTGGTACACGCCTTTAATCCCAGCCCTTGGGAGGCAGAGAAAGGAGGATCTCTGTGAATTCGAGGACAGCCTGGTCTACTGAGTGACCAGGACACTACAGGACAACCAGAGATACAACAGAGAAATTCTGTCTCAAAAAACAAAAACCCAAAGAAAAGAAAGAAGAAAGACAGAGAAAAAGAAAGAAAGGAAGAAAGGAAGGAAGAAGGAAGGAAGGAAGGGAGAAAATTATTTATCGCTGTAATTAATACATTTGTCTGGACAAAGCTAAGAGTGGAGGACATAAGATAGAAAAGCAAATAACAATATTAGTAACAAAAATATGGTAAAGGTCAATGCAAAGACTTAAATAGTTACATTATTTTAGAACAAATACTGCAATATAAAATTCCACTGGATAAATTTCAAAAGATTTAAGTCTTATGTTCTTTATCTAACTAAATTAAATTTTTTATAGGTAATAATAAAAATGACAATCCAGAAATTATATAAAATTTGCTGTCATTTTTGAAATAGCAGAAATCTCAGGGAGAATTTAAAAATATTTTGAGATGAGTTGATAACTAAAGGAGAACATGTCAAAATGTAAGTCTAATTGTTGATTTTAGAAATAAGTGAACATAAATTATAAAACTGGAGTTACAGACAGAAAATCTCAGACTAGAAACTTAAAAACAGGGACAAGTAGTACATAACCTTAGTAATTTAGCAATTTCATTCTTTTCAAAAATAAAATAATAAAATAGTAAATAAAATTAAAATAAAAATAAATAAAATAAAATAAAAATAATAAAATTGGCAAAGACTTAAAAACAACGAACATCAAAATACATCAGAAAACTAACCACCTACTCTAGGAATGAAAGAGGTGTTATCACAGCAGATCCTATGGCTATGTAAACAACTTATCCCTGGGGGCGACTTGTGGGTTAGCAATGAGATATCAGTCGTTCACCTCACAGTGATTCAGCAGTGGACACGACACTTAAAACATGGCACACAGCCATGCTGAGCTGGGTCCTGCAGTCAGACATGGAAATTACAAAGAAAATGTGTCAAGTGATATAAGAAATTATAACCTATAAAAATATAAATAATTAACACACGAAACCAAGCGATGGTTTAATTAAGAATTTAAAGATATTTTCATGCTTTCATCTTTATTCTTCTTGCTTAGGATTGCATTTGTCTATTTGATGTCTTTTGTGTTTTTGTACAATTTCACTATTCTCATCCCACTTTTGTGAAAGATGTCATTATTTTTGAATTATGAATTATGAATTTTGAATTATCTGTGGATCCCTAATTGTATTATGTACATTCTGACAATATACATTATTTCAACCCATGGACACAAAATAACTTTCCATTTACCTATTCTTAGATTTCATCTACCAACCCTTAACAATTTTGAGGGAATATCTTCCACACCTTTTATCAAATACAACCATAGTTATTTTATTTTTGGATGTCATAGTAACTGGAATTGATTTTATTATCCCCATTTTATACAACTTAGCAATAGTGCATATAAATATTGAGTTTTGTATGCATAATTTATATCTTACAAATTTATTGCATTTGCATAATAGTTCAAACATCTTTCTGGTGAACTTTTTTTTTTTGTTTTATGTGTAAAATCAGGTCATAAACAACATAGCAAATTGCACTTCTGAATTTGCACAGCTTTCATTCCTCTCAGAGTTTCCAGCTATGACAGCAGAATGATGGGAATTCAATCACATTCATGATAGCAGAAGAGAAGCTTTCACATTTGCATCATTTCATGTGATATCAACTGAGTTCGTAGCATTTTCTGTTTGTTTTGTTTGATTACATTACTCTCTATATAATTTGTTGAGTTACTAGTGGAAAATGCTGAATTTCCTTAATGCGTTTTTTTTTAGCTATTCAGATGTTTGCTTACTGATTATACTCCATTATGTTAATGTCACTTTTCCCATTTATTGACTATCATATTTATGCCATGTCTGCATGCCATGTATGTCTCACTTGATTACAAGGTTGATGAACTTTTTAGTGCATCGACTTCAAATTTTAACAAGAGTATAATTTTTAGAACATTATAGTGCTGATATAAAGAACAGAAGAATAGAACTGAGTAGAAAGCAAAGAAATAAACACACTGCTGTATTTTCAATGAAACTTTGACCCAAATTGCAAGAATTGAGAAACAAATATATGAGAAACAAAACTCTTTAAAAAATAAAAGCTTAGTCTCCTATATCCTAGCTTCAAGTTGTGTGAGAGATCCATTCTCAAGGGAATAATACAGAGAGTGATAAAGCAGGATACCTAGCATCTTCTTCTGCCTTCCAAATATAGGGATGTTTATGTGCATCAGTGTGCACACACAAGGGCACACAGATATTTACATGCATATACTACATTCACACAGTAAAATTAATTCAAACAATAAGGTGGAAAAGACACCCATCCTCAACTTGTATCTTACACACATGTGCACATATGTGTGTGTGTTCCTTGCATGCTCCTGTGCACTGCTGCATACACACACACACACACACACACACACACACACACACACACTGAGAGAGAGAGAGAGATTTAAAATTTTTAAATGGCCCACAGATACAACAAATCAGCAGCGAAGACAGTGAAAACATATTTACCTATTTTTCCATTCCTCAATACACACATATGTCAAATTGTCACATTTTTGCCTCCTAAAACAAATATTGTATTTGTCATTTAAAATTACCACAAAAATTAGGAAAAAACTCACAATGAGATATAACCTAATCTATTTTTGGGTGACTATTACCAAACGCCAAAAGGTAAATGTGACAAGCGTGTGTTATGAATACTGAAAAGTGATCCCTACACACTACCAGTGGGAGGACGATGGAAAGGAGCATACCTTAACAAAACACCATTATTTATCTTTGCAAAAGAAACATTATACAGAATAAACAGTGTATTTATGTATTTAGGATATTTATGTGTGCACGTATACATGTATACATGTAATAACAATTTATGAAAAAAGAGGTCAGTCATGATTTTGGAAGGGAGGAAAAGTGACAGACATATTGAAGAGTTTTGGTGGAGGAAAGTCAAAAGAGAATGACCTAATTATATTGTAAGCAAAACAAATAATTTCAAACATCAAAAAGAAATTAATTAGTCCCCTTTTTAAGAACAGCCTGGGGAAATTTGGGAATTTCTGTACTAGATGAAATACGTCTAATAAAAATAAAAACTTCACTTGTCTGAAATAAATAAAAAAAAATATGTAGCTGATAAAAACAGAGACAGGAAGGGTGGAAACCAGGGAAGACAAAAGAAAAGAGGAGATACTGATCATGGATAAAATTTTCAAATATGTGAAGTCAAGACCTCTGGAGAGCTAACATATGGCATATTGGCTAGAGTCAATATGTGACACATTTAAAATATAGCAAAAGGGTAGACATTAAGTATTATTTACTATGAACATAAAAAATGGTATTTATCTATACTTGGTATGTTATCAAGTTTCACTGTTAGCCACAACCTTTACTCACACCATAT
Source organism: Cricetomys ansorgei (assembly GCA_026225945.1). Taxonomy (NCBI): domain Eukaryota; kingdom Metazoa; phylum Chordata; class Mammalia; order Rodentia; family Nesomyidae; genus Cricetomys; species Cricetomys ansorgei. Next base: position 3,505,209 of record JAMJFZ010001230.1, on the reverse strand, counting down.
ATGAAACATTAGTAAGTCAAAACTCCCACAATCCTTAATACAACTGAAGAGATGTTTCATAGTCAGTAGGTAGTATACAGAATAATATACAAGTAGGAAGTGAAGTATCCTGTGAGAAGATGAAGATAAAAATAACTAGAAGAAATTAATAGCCCCCACAGCATGATTAGAATTTCTATTTTCAATATATATCAGTAAGAAAATAGAAACTCAACCGTTAATATCCACATACAAGTGAATACATACCATGTTTGTCTTTCTGGGACTGGGTTACCTCACTCACGATTACTTTTTTTCTCTCGTTCCATCCATTTGCCTGTAAAATTAATGAAGTCAAAAAATAGCTGAGTAATACTCCATTGTGTAAATGAGCCACAATTTCTTTATCCATTCTTTGGTTGAGGGGCACCTAGGCTGTTTCCAGTTTCTGCTTATTATGAATAAAGCTGCTATGAACATGGTTGAGCAAGTATCCTTGTAGTAGGATGGAATATCCTTTGGGATATGTCCTGGAATGGTTGGTATATAGTTGGTATAGCTGGATCTTGAGATCATCAATTCCCAATTTCCTTAAGAATCCTCATATTGATTTCTAAAGTGTGTGTACAAGTTTGCACTCCCACCAACAAATAAGGAGTGATTCCCTTGCTCTACTTCCTTACCAGCATGAGCTGTCACTTGTGCTATCGATATTAGCCATTCTGGCAGGTATAGACAGAATCTCAAGGTAGTTTTGATTTGCATTTCATGACTGGGTAAGAATGTTGAACATTTCTTTAAGTATTTCTGAGTAATTTGAGATTCCTCTTTTGAGAATTCTTTGTATAGATCTGTACTCCATTTTTAATTGGATTATTTGTCTTGGTGATGTCTAGTTTCTTGAGTTCTTTATTTATTTTGGATATTAGTCCTCTATTATAAGTAGAGTTTTTCCATTCTGTAGACTCTTGTTTTGTCTTATCGGCAATATCCACTGCCTTAAGGAACTTTTCAGTTTCATGAGGTCCAATTTATTAATCATTTATGTTAGTGCCTGAACTGTTGGTGTTCTCTTCAGGAAGTTGTCTCCTGTGCCAGTGCATTCAAGAGTATTCCTCATTTTTTCTTCTTTCAGGCTCAGTGTATCTGTTTTTATGTTGATGTCTTTGACTCACTTAGATTTGAGTTTTGTGTAGGGTGATAAATATGTCTCTATTTACATTCTTCTACATGCAGATATCCAATAAGACCAGCAACATTTGTTTAAGATGCTTTCTTTTTTTCCACTGTATATTTCTTTTTTCCTTATCAAAGGTCAGGTGTCCATAGTGAGTGGACTTATGTCTGGATATTCAATTCAGTTTCATTGACCAATATGTCTGTTTTTATGCCAATAACTTGTTGTTTTTATTACTATACCTCTGTAGCACAGCCCAAGATCAGAGGTGATGATACCTCTGGAAGTTCTTTTAATTTTCAAGATTATTTTAGCTATCCTGAGTTTTCTGGTTTCTCCATAAGAAAGAGAATATTGTCTTTTTAAGCTCTGTAAAGAAGTGCATTGGGATTTTGATAGGGATTGAGTTGAATCTTTATATTTCTTTTGGTAAGATGGCCATTTTTAACTCTGTGATTCCTACCAATCCAGGAGCATGAGAGATCTTTCCATCTTCTGAGATCTTCTTCAAGTTTTCCTTGGAAGACAAAGTTTTTGTCATACAAGTCTTTCACTTGCTTGGATAGAGTTACCCCAAGATATTTTATATTGTTGTGAGTATTGTGAAGGATATTGTTTCCCTGATTTCTTTCTCAGTCCTTCTGTTGGTTGTATATAGGAGGGCTACTGATTCTTTTTTTCAGTTGATCTTGTAGCCAGCCACTTCACAGAATTTGCTTATCAGGTGTAGGAGTTTCCTGGTAGAATTTTTGTGGTCACTTATATATACTATCTTATCACCTGCAAACAAGAACACTTTGACTTCTTCCTTTCCAGTTTGTATCTCCTTGATCTCCTTGTGTTGTCTTATTGCTCTAGCTAGAACTTCAAGTACTATATTTAATCAGTATGGAGAGAGTGACAATTTTGTCTTGTTCCTGATTTTAGTGAGGACTTGCTTTGCGTTTCTCTCTGTTTAATTTGATGTTGGCTGTAGGCTTGCTGTAAATTGTCTTTATTATGTTTAAGTATGTCTCTTGTATCTCTATTCTCTCCATGACTGTAGAGGGGTGTTGGACTTTGTCAAATGCTTTCTTGGTATCTAGTGAGGTGATCAAGTGGTTTTTTTTTTGTTGTTTTTTTTCTTTCAGTTTATTTTTTTAATGATGGATTCCATTGAATGATTTTATGTGTTGAACCGTCCTTGCATCTCTGAAATGAAGGTGTTAAGCAAAGGACAAAGGTGCTACAATCCACAGACACAGAGACTCCATGCAACAAGCAGGACCCCAGTGGAGACATAGGAATCTCACTGGTGAAGAAGAAATAGAACAGATGGTGCAGGTGGTCTTGGGGAGGCTGGGAATGAGAACAGAAGGGAACAGTTATTGGGAGTACTCAGAAGGCAGTGGTGGTCCATGCCTTTAATTTCTAAAATAGAAATAGAGTGGAAGCAAACACAGGATGCAGAGCTCAGAAAATGTCAGTGCCACACAAGAAGTGACATCTGAGATGAATCAGTGAAGGAAAGGCAAAGTAATTGATTAGAGGAAGAGCTAACAGAATGAAACAGAGTGATAATACTCCCAACTCTCATAATACAAAGGCAGGCTCTCAGCTATGAGCATTCAGTTACAGCAGGCAGTATGAGGAGAGCAGTCTGAAGCAGGCAGATGGGGGACAACACACAAAGACAATGAAGCAGTCTGACTGCAGACCGGAGAGGCTAACTGAGGCAGTATGAAGTAGTAAGAGCTCACAGAGACACATAGGCAGCTCAGCAGAAAACAGGAAGAGTGAGTCAGTTTGAAACAGAGCAGAGCAGTTCAGTCTGTGACAGAGAATAAGCCAGAATCTTGTCAGAGTCAGAAGAGTTTTGTCAGAAATGTGGGTTCAGAAGGTCACTTTGAACCAGTCAGCTTGGATAAGAGTTTAAGCCAAAATAGTAAGTGAGTTGGATCAGAAAGTTCAGAAGGAGCTAATCAGAGGGGCTCAGACAGAGCAGTAAGTCTCAAAGGTTGATTAGATTGGACAGTGGTTTAAGTGTTCTAGACTGTACAGAGGCTGAGCCTGAAGCCTTTAGTTCTAGACTTGAGATTAGACTGTATGGAGGCAAAACAGCTCTAGGCATCCAGTTCTAAGATCTGGTGACTGAATTAGACAAAAGAATAAAAAGCCTTTTGCACAGAATCAATGGCTACAAATAACAGTCAAATCATCTTTTTTAATGAAAGTTAAAAACTGTAGAGCATAACTGCCAGGCAAAAATATTGCTAAACAAATTGCAATATATGCATACCACAGACTGTTACTCAGTAATAAAGATAAACTACTGATTTCTGCAATAATATAAATAAATTTCAATGTATATTGAGCAAAATAAGTAAACAAAAGACTATTGTGTTTAAGATAAAATCTGAGTTAAATAATTGAGCACATTTTAACTGCACAAAGCTATCACAAGTATTTCTTGCTTGTTTGTTCAAATCCTTATGTTATTAAAATATTTTCTATTGAATTATTTTGTAGTTATTGGATAAGACATCTGTTGCTAATCAAAGCAGATTTGTCCCTCATTCTCCTCCAAGACACACTGAATACAAATTCTCTCTTTCTACCACTACAGATAATGGATCTTTCTATTTAAAATGGAAACATGGAAATGACACACAGACACACACACACAGATACACACAGATACACACACACAGAGATACAAACACACACACACACACAGAGAGGTTTATACTTGCAGTATTATTCTATTCAAAACCCTTGCTTCCTAAAACCTTTGGACAACAAGATGTTCCAACTCTTTTCATTTATTATGCTAGAGAATGGCAGAATTTAAAATTTTGGATTTATATGTGGGGAAGGATGAACATGACTACAAGCAAAATTTTGTAATACACAAAGCCTTCTGGTTTAATGGCTTAAAAGGAAAAGTGCCTAGTATTCTGAATATATATATATACATAATTTTGAATTATATATTCATATATATATGAATATATAAATATGTGTATTTTAATTTTAGTGTATATTTTGATATAGAACCAAATCAAGGTCTAAACTTTTGTTAAATTGACACACGAGATGTCAAGATCATTTTAGAATGAAAGTCTCATCTTTTACTGGAGAAATCCCTCAGACTTCTCTCAGTTAAATGGGTCTGAGTTTTGACCAGAAGTTATATCCTCTAAGTACTTGCTGTTCCTTCTAAAATATGTAAACAAAACATCTAACTAATATTCATTGACATGAGGATTTTAAACTTTTTATAAATGTCCATTAATACCATAAAGTCAGTTAACTCTTAGAAGAGAGTGCCTCTGCCCATCTCAAGCTGTAAGCTGTTGCATTTTGAGACATCTTCATAAAGAATGAATAAATATATGAATGCTACTCTCACAACTTGATGAATTCATTGATTTTACAGAATTTTCTCCTTTACTCTCAGAATCAAACAGTAAAGTCACTAGAGATTCTGAATTTTGAAGAAAATGAAGCAGAGTCACTAATGTTTAACATATTTGACTTCTACAGAAATGAGAGCTTGATAGTGATATTATTTTCCAGTGTTATTTCATTTTGTTGGCCATTCTAATATTACATTTGATATGATTGACAATATAGAAATAGAATACAAAATCACTTTCTCTGTACAAGCCTAGACCTAGAAAGATTATCTGAAGGATTTCCATGTGTGCAGTTGTAAACATTTTGATTTATGTGTGTTTATTTACATGTCAGGTTGTGTGAGACAGGGTCTTACTACAAAACTCTGCTTGTTCTAGAACTTGCTAAGTAAAACAGGCTGACCTCAAACTCATAGAGATCTACCCGCTTCTGCCCCCATAATGCTGGGATTACAGTCTTGCACCACCACACACAGTTGCTTTAGTTTTAAATGCAAATTTTCTTTTAGATTTTTTCTTTTTCCATCAAAATGTGTGGAATTGATTTTGTTATTTTCTGTATAACTGTATTTGGAAGTTTCCTTACATTAAGATTGTAAAAAATTCAACAGTAGATTTATCTTCTGCTTTCATATTTTGTAACATATCGATATGTACATTTTGATCCTTAAAATATTTCTATATATGCTAGCCATAGGTACAGTAACACACACCTGCATTTACAAACAATTTTATGTTTTCTTTTTATTAGAAAATGTATAAAAGAAATAGAGCCACAAAGATACTTACAGAGTGACAGACAGCTATTTGCTGATAGGAGTGATACAGCCTGATTTTCACCCTTTCACAAACTCAGTGTAATTCATACGGCACATAAGCCATATAGTACAATCTGTTGGTCCTCACCATCACCTCCACAATATACTCTTTCCTGAAATCTTTTCCACTGTTTCACTAGAAAAAGGAAAGATGGAATTCCTACTGTTCAGGGAGACCTGTACAAGTTTTGTCATTCCACATTTAGAAGAGAAACATTAAAACACATGAAAATAAAATGCAAAATAAATTCACAATTGTTGTCTTAAAATGACACCAACTAAATGGTTTTGTAGTACAGGTGTTAAATGAACTCATTTTAAATTGCAAAATATTATTACCTCCAGTGCTAATGAAATTTCTAAATATACTGAGATTTAGACACACAGAATTATACTACGACTACTATTCTCTACTCTAAGCACCAGGTAAAACTATTTTAAATTCAAGTATAGAAGATATTTAAAAACAATAAAGTGATACAGTATTTTATTGTAGTGTGCTAACATCAACAAAGTGATATATACAAATATAAGCATTTACAACCTCAAAGCATCAATAATACATTGCAAGTTTGAGTGTTCTTAAACTCTTCTTGTTTTCAAGCATTTCGTTTGATTGTGCATTCTTGGCTTTGGGGGGTATTATAACCGCATAATTACTGAATAGTTTCCATGTGAACTCCTTCCTGCCAACTTGATATTGATATTTTTCTAATTAAAACTGAGTAATTAAATTTGCAAGAAAATGTAATTAACCTAAATTTTAGGACAGAGTTGAACCTTCTGTTTTGCCTAGAAGCCCCAACGACTTTAAAGATTCCTACAATTTTTTTTTTTAATTAATAAGCTTGAGCATGTTTCTACCTCCATCATTTTACTCTCTATAAATTTGATGAACTAATAAAGAAGAAAACTGTGACTCTTTATTTTAGTTTTTGAAAATTTCATTCATATATACAATGTATGTTACTCATACACACTCCCATTCTCTAACTTCCTTCAGCAGCCTTCCGTGATATCTTTCCAAAATTGTATCTTTTTTTTCTCCACAGGGTAGGCTTTCCTCAGGAAACTCTCCATGCACTGTGAAATTCATGTCAGTCAAAGATAAGCTAATGTGAGAAGGAAGAAATCATAGTTGAGAGTCTTTAGACAGATAAAAGACATGAGAAGATCAGGTAGAAAGAATATTTTAAACCAACATTAACTTGATAAATATTCAATCAGTGTATAATTCTTTCTTGATTGAGACAAATTTTTGTGTCAATTATAAAGAACTACTTTTTATATATTCCAGTATCTCCCTTACCAAGTCATAACTATTATAACATTAAAATATTTTTTGTTAATTTTCTATATGATTATTTTATAAAAATTATTTTAAAACTTTACATAATATTTACCTAGTTCTGTTCTTTCTTCCTGTTTAATCAAATGTACATCAGAATATGACTGTAACAGGCAAAATATTGATGTGCTCTGAAAAGTATGAGAAAAACTAAATGATCTTGGAAGGTTGTATTTATGAATTTATAATCAAATTTATGTGAAAATTATAATTGAAAAATAAAAAGCCAGAATTTAAGACGGAATGTGAGGGAGAGGATTAAGGGGAGTCGTATAAATGTGGTACTTATATATACAATTTTAACAAAATATATAAATACATGAGTAAAAATAGCACAATGAAACACATCATTAAAAAAAAAATCTCTTCTACAAACTCTCTAATTTTGGTCCAAAAGTAAAATGATACAAAGAGAGGAGTTTGAAAGTATGAAAGAGGGAGGGGGGAAATCTATAAAGAAAAAGATTAAAACTGTGATTCCATCACTGTTGCCTTCAGTTGCCTATCAGAGGTTGAAGGTAAGTCTCAGTTACTAATAACAGAAGTTGGACACACAAGGTGAAATTTTTGAGCTGGATCTAACCTGAAATACTCTTTACAGTGTCTAGCTTTCATAGTATCTGAAAGTGCTATTTAATTTGTAAAGGGAGGGAAGCTGGAAGCTCCAATGAAATATAGCAATGATCAGTATGACAAGGTATCCCTAAAGTACCGAAATGCTTTGCATATGTTAATGGTAACCAACAGTTGTCTAATTGGACTTAGAGTCCACTCAATAGAAGAGAAATGATGGCTGGTTCTAGAAACCTAGCCAACTACCCAGGGCTAGAGAGTTCACAGATTATAGAGGACAACCCACTACAATCATGTTACCAGGCCAGCATAATGTATTCTTGAACTTACCCTTATACCCATAGAGAAGTGTAGCTCTCAGCCTTCATTAAAGAAGCTTCTCTTTAAGATTTAAGACCATTACAGAAAAATCACAATTAATATAGAAATCAGTGTATCATGTGAAATGCAGTCCAAATGCACAACTCTTACACCTGAGCCTGAGGGAAGACATCATGGAAGGGGGCAAGGCACAATACTGATGAGCAAGAGGATTGGAAGTCGTCTGTGAGAGTTTGTCTCCTCAAAATGACAGGGAAGCTACACCCATGATTCCTCAACAGAATGAAGACCTGAAGAAAACCGAAATAATGGCAATATTAATAGACTTAAAAACACAACCTACAATGATCTTCTGACTGCAAGCTGTGCGGATGCAGTAGTGGCACAAGAACTTGTGGGATTAACCAATTAGTATCTGAATGTATTTAAGGCCCACTCCTTGAGATGGAACCCACAGACATTCTCATATGACCAAGAACCTGGGACTAAATAGGCTCAGGACCCAGGGGAGAACCAAATACTACTATTCTTCTAAAGGAACATAGCAACAAAATATCTCCTTTGGAGATATTCTTCTACATTCACAGGTCACTGTCTTTCTCAGCCATCATCAAAGAAGGTTCCTCTTGCAATAGAGAGAAATGAATAAAAAGACCTACAGCTAGAAAACATAAAGTTAGGAATCAAAGACCATGTAAAAGATAAGCAAATACTCCATCACCAATCCACTGAGTCACATCAATATTCTAACCTATGGAAGTTATCAAGAGAGGGAGTAAATCAATGATCCTATGCAGCTTAACATCACTGAGACTTTAAATATGTTACTGACAGAGCTCATTCAGTTTCATGAAATATATTCTAGTGTCATTAAGACTTCTTAAGTAATAACAATCTATGTAAAGCTCTGGACATAGGATAGGTGATTCATATTAGGAACACTGACTTCTATTGTGTGAAGTGACCCCCAAAGAAAACCCAGAAGATTACTGAATTAGGAAGTGTTTACCCAATAGGATTGGAAGAACATAACCAGATATGGGCATGCTCCTGGCTTCTATTCACATGCAAATGTGAATAGAAAATGGGTTTACAAAATGGGTTGTTAAATCCCAATGTATGTGTAATAATACCCTTCACCCGAGTTGCTTGTAGTGACCCAAATTTGTGTGTTAAGTCAGCCATGGAAAATACTCATGGAAGGATTTTGTTAGTTTCTGTTCACCATTTGGAACATAAAATTAAATAAATAGCTGTTGTATGTTGGCTTTATTAGTTGGATACATATATCATCAATATTTTTCTCAGTTTTCTAAACTAATGAGTGTATAGAGGTAAAATTTTAGGATACTACATTTTCTAACTATATCTACATTTAAACAGGCTTGTGTATTTACAGAAGCTTTACGCTGTATTAAAATCTCAGACCAAAGAGGGGTGATAGCTTGGTGATTAGTGACATTTGCTGCCAAGTCTGAAGACTTCAGTTTGAATCCAGGAACCTATTTATTGGAACAAGATAACCAGTTCTTTCAAATTGTCCTCTGGCCTCAGTGTACCCTGTGGCAGTTGTGCATGTACGTGAGCGTACATACGCACACATATTCAGAGACGGAGAGAGAGAAAATAAGCAAATGTATTTTCTAAATTTTAAAAGTGTGTCGGATCTCTTTCAGTAAGTTAATTTCCTTACTCAATCTATAAATCTTAAAGTATGTTGTGGAAAGGATAGCATGGTAAATAAATGCTACTATCTGATGTGATTTATAGAGATTATCAGCCTCACAGAGCTATTGAGTCAAACAGCCTCATTGATCTACACGGGAATTTTGTTCTTGCTTTCTAACCTGAGCACAGTGCTACTAAAAATGAATTTTCGTTGGTTTCTAAAGACTGCACTACTATGGGCTAAAATAAAAGTAAAGATTTCACATTTCTATTGAGTTATACAGATTCATATTTTAGAGCTGCCCTGTATATTTCCCTTTAAAGTCTATTCAGTAAAGCTTAAAAGGCAAGTTAAAACGTTTCCTTCCATGTGGTGTCATTGCTAAAAAATAGATCTCCTTTTAGCATAGTGTTATATTTTCAGTTCATCTTCCTTGGTAAATGCAATACACATCCAAAGCACATGAAGGAAAATCAGGGAGACCTGGAAAAAGTAAATGAACAGGAAAAAATTATCAATATTTTACCAAATTAATATGATATACAACCTAATGGTCTTGAAATATCAGCATAATAAGGAATTTTAAAACCTTACCTTGTCCAACCTGTTATCAAAGTTTGAATCCATTAAACATCATTTCTTCTCAGTGGCTCTCCAGAACATAATTGGCAATCAGGTGTAGTGACAACTTATTTCATTAATATCAATATCTTCTCTCTCTGAGAAATTTATTAAGCAAATTTCCTTCCCCTAAATGAATTAGTATACAACCTAAAGCTGTCATCATTGAAGATCTGATCTTCACAATAAGATTTCCAGGTAAATCTGCCTCAGTTCAAACTTTGATGTTTTTGCTCTTTAGATAACCTCTATTGAACAAACTACCAGTGAATAAAACAAATTAATAACAATATTTACCTTCTTGATGCCTCACACTCCTTTCTAAGGACATAATAATACCTTCCTTATATAAATGTTAGGATGACTCAATTTAATTGATAAAATATTTCATACAAGTTCATATACAATGCTGACAACTATTATAGGGAAATTACTTGTCTCATATTTATAGACCTTACTTGATTTGTCTATTTAAAAGAGCTTGTGGAGATTGGGTGTGAGGGGAGGGGCTTAGAAAAGATTGATTTCATAGTAATGAAAAGTAAAAGGAAATTATGCTATTCTCTTTCTGTGAGATACAAAATACAGTTAAAATGCAAGTTTTTCATATGAGATTATTCTTTGGATTCCTTTTGGCACCATGTTGGCTAGAACATTTTACATTTTATATTTTACATTCTGGTAAATAACCTGACTACACTCTATTCAGGTTACCGAGAAATTGAATGAGGTTGAATTGAAAACTAGTAGACTAATTTGTCTGCAAGAGGAAATTTCAAGACAGATTGATCATGGGATGGTGTGGAGCCAGAGAAGGGGAGGAGCACAATGAATGTGTGTGTGTGTGTGTGTGTGAGGGGGGTACTATTCCTTTGGCAAAGGGTTTAGAACAAAAGGGAGAAAGGAAAGGCTTGATGAGGCCAGTGGGCCTCCCTTGGTCTCCTCACTGCAGATGTAATGTGACCAGCTGTCTCATGCTTTCATTTCCACACCTTTTCACCAGTGTGAGCCAGCCCTTTTAAAACTATGATCCACTAAGATTTTTGTTAAGTTGTTCCTGCAAAACGTTTTCATAGAATGATAAGGAAAATTAACTAATGGGGAAAAGTCAGGTTGTTCTGATGAGCTTCATCTTGTGGTGAGCATTCCTTTGCCTATCGTTTACAAGAATAATGTGAAATAATTTGAAACTGTAGCCTAGATGAAACTTAGAAGCATATAAACAATGCTAAATGGCTCATTACAGTGGAAATTTGGGAGACATTATTATTATTATTATTATTATTATTATTATTATTATTGATTGACACTTGAATTTTATTGTGTAATATTTGAAACACTGAAAAAGGTTACTCTCAATCAAGGTGTATGCCAACAGCCATGTAGCCATATGTGAACATTTTCTAAGAAGTGGAATGTATCCACACCACCCACCCTTATCACCCTCCTCTACCTCATACGAAGCCTTTATTATTTTTCTTTTTTATTTATTCTTCTCTCTCTCATACAATACATCATGACAACAGTTTCCCCCTTCTACTATTCACAGTTCCTCTGAGCAACCTTCTCCCTCATATTAATGACTCCTCTGTTTTCCTTCAGAAAAGAGCAGGCCTCCTAGGGATATCAACTGAACATGGCATGACAATATGCATTGGGACTAGGCACAAACCCTCATATCAAGGCTGAATGAGGCAACCTATCAGGAGGAAAAGGGTAAAGTATTGTTATTTGCAGATGATACGATAGTATTTATAAGTGACCTCCAAAATTCTACCAGGGGACTCCTATAGTTGATAAACACCTTCAGTAAAGTGGCTGGTTAAAAGATAAAGTAAAAAGAAAAAAAACAGTATCCTTTCTATGTAAAAATGACAAATGGACTGAGAAAGAAATCAGGGAAATAATACCCTTCAAAATAGCCACAAATAATACAAAATATCTTGAGGTAACTCTAACCGAGCAAGTGACAGACTTGTATGATAAAAACTTCAAGTCTTTGAAGAAAGAAATAGAAGATCTTAGAAGATGAAAAGATCTTCCGTGTTCTGGGATTGGCAGGATTAACATAGTAAAAATTGTCATCCCCAAAAATGCAATCTTCAGATTAAACACAATCCCCATAAAAATCCAAACACAATTCTTTACAGATCTTGAAAGGAAAATACTCATCTTCTTAGGGAAAAATAAAAAACCCAGGATAGATAAAACAATCTTGAACAACAAAAGAACTTCCAGAGGCCTCACTGTTTTGATTTCAAGCTGTACTACAGAGCTACAGTAATACATACCCATGGTATTGGCATAATAGCAGATGTGTTGATCAATGGAATTGAATCAATGACTCAGACATAAGTTACATACATATGGAAATCCGGTTTTTTATAAAGAAGCCAGAAATACTCAATGGAAAATAGTAGAGCACATTATTAATAGAAATGCAGACAGTAAAAACTGTGCTTACAAGGTTTCAAATAACAAAGATTTTCTCAAGAACTGGGTTAGCAACCATTCCTGTTAGATCTTAGGAAAGAATCTGACTATGTTCTATACGAGTCATTAGCAATTCTGTGACACTATACTCAAAAACAATAAAGACCATTTTTGGATGAGGAAGTTTCAGGATTGCATAACACCTAGGCTGTAAAATAGTTACTATCAAATTATCTTAATCACATCTATAGTGAGAGAGAGCATAAAGATAAGAAAAATTACATCTTAAAAAATGTGACTGATGTTTGGTGGTAGGTGGCACATGCCTTTAGTCCCAGTACTCAGAAGGCAGAGGCAGGCAGATATCTGTGAGTTCGAGGCCAGCCTGGTCTACAGAGTGAGTTCCAGGATAGCTAGAGTTACAACAGAGGAACCCTGTCTTGAAAAAAAAAAGTGACTGAATTTAAAGTTGTAAACAAGTTAGGTGTGGAGAAAGTGGTGTGCTAATTGTGAAAGAGATTACTGCAATTAAAGCAACACATTAATCTTTGCATTTGAATAAGAAGGGTGTTTCTAGGGCAAGCTGCAAACTACTGTTAAGTTCCTGTTTTAACAATGAAAATGAATTTGAAAGAAGGGAAACTTAGCTGAGAATCCCAAAGAAAGAAATTCCAGCTCAAATACAAATTCTAGAGGCCCAGGTCACACAGAAGTTACTATAGCTCTGGAAGAAGGAGGCTGAACTACATTTTGAACTGTCAACTAAACTTTCAGCTTGACTGTGTGACATGGGTTTGCAACAATATATAATGAAAGAAACACAGGGTGAAGGAGATTGTTCCCAGGTTCCAGAATCCTGCTGGGGCTATGCAATATAGAGTAACATAAAATTTCCTGAAATGAAGACATTCATGTAAACCTGTGGAGGTGAAGTTTAGATTGCAATAATGATCTCTGGCTGTTGGAGATACCAAAAATAATCTGCCAATGAAACTATAGGTATGGAGTGTAGGTTTTCCAAGAGAGAGTCCACATTTGATACAGGCAACAGAACTATGGAGAGAGGGGTACCTGAAGTTGTTGAAGCTTGAATGATTTCACCAAGAGCCCAGATGACAGAAACAGAGCAGTGAAATTTGGTATTTACTTGCTTGGCCTCAGCCTTGCCTTGTATTGGGTCACAATCTTTTTAATTCCCCGCTATTGGAATAATGGTGTATTCCTTCTATGTCACTGCGTATTGGAAAGATTGTTGCTCATTTTGTAAGGACTCACAGTTAGGAAATTGCCTCAAGTCTCAGAAGTGACATTGGACTTTTGAAAAATAAAAGAACTGCTAAGACTTAATGGACTTTTGGATATTAACCAAATGCATTTTGAAGTAAAAGGTGACCACAAGTATTTTGGGAAGCCAAGCAGGGAATGTTGTTAAATAAAATAATGTTTCTAAATCTTAAAGTGACAATGGGTGGACTTAGAATGTTTAACCTTTATTGTTATCTTGATTGGATTTAGAATCACCTAGGAGATTTACCTGTGGGCTTGTGCTATGTATGCGAAGGCCCTGAATTAAACTCTAGCTCTAAAATATTGAAATATAATAGACATAAAAGAAAAACTTCGGAAATAGATGAATGATCTAAAATTTACTAGAAGAAAAATATGATGATGCCTTAATGAAACTGAAAGAAATTTAGAAAATTATTTTGGAATATCATATGGCTAAAGAGAACATGGTGTTGAAATCTAGTAAAGACCCAAAAAATCGCAGATAAAGCAGTCAGACAAGGGAGGCTGAGAAAATAAACATAGAACTCATTTATATGTTCAGTAAAACAACCGAAACTGTTATAGAAGACAGCATTCCTAACCTGGGATTACACATATTTAATAGTATTCCTGATCTACAGACAAAACTAATGAGAGATGAGCCACTGTAAAAGTAAAGTTGGAAACCTAAATTATAAGAAGGAAAATCTAACAACAATATTGAAAAGAATGTTATGCATAAGTTCTATCATAAAAATAAAACATTTCTTTTTTTGATTTTTTTTTTCTTTCTGAACATTTAAATTCCAGGATTCAGGAGATAATTTTGCATTGAGTTTAAAAGTCGATGTTTTTGGAATTGTTAGTTATGAATTTCATTCAACGTACATTTCCTTTCATCCTTAGAAGTCACAACAATGTAAACTGACATAAGACAAGTCAGAAAATATATAGAAATGTGAAAATATTGGTAGATAATATGGTTTGTCTAGAACGCAGAATGTTAAAACTTTGAATTCAATATTTTCATGTGAAAATCATAACAAGAATGCGCTTTATCAGTTAAACAATAACATTCTAGTAACAATTTAAAAGAAAAGTCAGACTATCTCAGCAAAACACATATCCCCTTTGCTTTTCTTAGTTATTATTGCTGAGACAGCATTCCTCATGTAGTCCAAACTCCTTTAAACCTGCAGTGCTCCTGAGACAAGCATTGACTTTCCTGGTTCTCAGGATTGAATCTGAAGACGTCTACATAATGAGCTGGTATTCTAATAGTAAGATTCTGTACCCACTCTATCATTGGCTGTTCTGATGTGATATGTGTAACAAGAGGACATCTTTCAAATGGCCCATGTTTAAACCTCTCATGTTTAAAATTAAGCTATTTTATTATTATTTCCTTTATAAAGATCCAGTATATTTATGGTAAAGACATAGAAGTAAAATATATTGCATTGTTTAGAGTTTCGTGTTATTCAGCGTAAAGAAGTAGTGTCCTTTTTAAAAAGGACTGCATTTGAACAGTAGGTAATATTTTATTTTCAAATAATTAATATTAGTTTTGATCAGTCATTTCTTACTCATTTCTCCCCATTGGTTATATAATATCCTGAGTTGAGCTTTATTTTGTTAGTCTCCATCAGGCTAATCAAACCTTTACATCTTGTCTTCTACTGTCCAATAGTTTTTAAACTAAACTTGCTTTTGGTCATGGACAAAGTAAAAGACAAATGTTTTTGATTATTCCTAAATATTGGCATTGATACATCTTTAGTTTGCTAAATATTATAAAGATGGCTAAGCATATGAAATGAAATCATAATAAACCCACAGTATAATTTAAAAGCAATTTTCAAGGTA
Organism: Cricetomys ansorgei; assembly: GCA_026225945.1. NCBI lineage: Eukaryota > Metazoa > Chordata > Mammalia > Rodentia > Nesomyidae > Cricetomys > Cricetomys ansorgei. Next base: position 3,489,737 of record JAMJFZ010001230.1, on the reverse strand, counting down.
GTAGGAAAATATTATGAGAAAGCATTTCAGAACACAGAAGGGTTGAACCAGTAGCCCACAAAAGTGTTCATATTATACTGACATCATTGTAAAAGCATTCTGGAAAACATTCAGCTATCCCCATAGCTCAGGAATTACTGAGGAAGATGGGGACGATGGGCTATAAGAGGCAGAGGTAGTGGACATCTAACTCAAACAGTATTTACTGGACACAATTGCACTGCACAGATGAACTCATAGCAGCAGAGACTGCAAAGAAAAGGCCTGAACAAGATCACGACAGCCAAAATGTTAACAAGGATGATGGAGGAGCTAATGATCTCCAAGTCTTGAAGGAGCTATTTTTGTCGATGGCTGATGGGGAAGGGAATGTCAGTTTTCTTCTGAGAGGTGGCACCCGAGATGCTACCCATGTTCCAGTAGACTGTCCTATGCCCCTGCCCATACTGGCAGTGCTAAGTGATCCCAGTAGGCTTTAGAAAAACGTACATGAAGTTGGAAAGGAACAGTGGTGGAGTGATGGAGACTTTGAAAGGGATTGGAGGAAATGAACATGGGAGTTTATAAGACTGAAATTTGCTAAAAATATGTAATTTTTTTGTTTAATTGATGTAAGATGATCATTAAATAAGAACCATAGCCATCAAAAAAGAGTGAAGGATTTAATGATTTAAAACCAGAAAATTTGTTCAATAGGTTTAATCAAAACCAGTGATTTTAATCAGCCATCTTCTCAAAGTACCCTAAGGAAATGTCAGATGTCAGCAAATATCAGGAAATATAAACATAAAGCGGCCACACAGTGAATCATTTCTGTGAAGCCACAATATTGCCTGTATGGACCACTGTGCATTTATGTGTATCTATGGTAATGATCAAAATTTGGAAAAAATTTTTAAAGGGGAAGATGTCTAATTTCTATTATTTTGTCTCAACAGTATCTTCAAATAATTTCTGCCCAAATAGTTAGATTAGAGTTACAACTGTGTTTTCAAGCACATGAAAACAGCAAATGCATTTTACTTTGCCATTTATACAAGACTGGGTGTTGCTCTAGCTTAACACTTCCCAGTTATGAATTTCAAAATAAATTATTTCACTCCTGGGTGAAATGAAAAAATACAGTCTTATCTCTGCCTAGTGGGTTATAGAAAGTAATGTGTTCTCTGACTTAATAATACATATATGAACAAATGGAACATAAATGAATGATTAATCTCTCAGTTAAAGAAAAGAATAAAGGAGAAAGTGAGAGTATATTTTTCTAGATAAAATATTTAACTCGACCATAAAATTAAATAATTAGGTAAGTTTCTGGGTGAATTTACAACCCCTTAGATTTTACAAATACATAGACCATGAAACAAGATGCATGCAATATAAGTTTGGACTCATCTTTTACTATTTTTTTCAAGTGGGGTTATGCATTTTAATATTTCAACATTTATCAGCTGAGACATTTATCATAGAATTTATCAAATTTTAATTATAGGACATTAGACACTTTGGTCAATTTATATTCTAGTAACTTTGCATCCAGAGAAAAGAGAACTGGAATCAAATTTAAAATGTATTACTTAATGACTGTTGATTGCTTCAATCCAGATGAGATACCTGTATCACAGTCTCAATGTGTCACAAAGATTGTATGAGCCAGAGGTTGGGGAAGAAAGCTGCAAACACTGACATGGACTCTAAACTAATGACATCATAGCATCTCTAGTTGTCAACACATGACGCATAATCAAGCCAGTCAAATTCCAGCTATGGATTAGAGAGGTTTCAAAAATCCGCACACCTTGCTGAGGAAGTACTGGCAGTTTTCTTCAGTGATAGGCCCCTGGGGATATTCCATGTTCCAGTTAGGATCCTGCACATGTATAAGCAAGAGTTATAAGACTTAGTGACTTACTAAAAAAATCAAAGCAGGACATGAAATTGGGATGGGCTGTGTTGAGGTTAGGATTTGGAAGACATGGAGTGGAGGAGAAGGGAATGGTTATGATCAAAGCACATTGCTTATGTTTGTGAATTCTTGATAGCTACAATACTTTAAATGTGTTATTCATTAACTGTCTGATATTCAGCATATAACATTATTATACTATCTAAACAAGAAATGGATAGAAGAAATGTTATATGGTGACATCTTATAAATGACATTTTCTTTTATTTATATTATTACAAGTTATCATCCTCTAACACATGCAGCTTTCTTAGACTATCACATTATTTGTGTTCATATATGTTAACCTGTTATGAACCCACAAGACTAACGATATTGTGCTGGCTAACAAGCAATCATGAAGTATATGATTAAGGTTAAGATACTCGAAAGATTGCTTAAGTTTGCTTGGTTTTCCTAGTTGGCATGGAAGCACTGCCTTGCCAAAATAGGAATGATTTGACCCAACTAAATATGATATTTACCTCTAAGTCAAATGGGGAAGACAGGAGATATGACCCTTCAGAAATGGTGGCTGTCTAAGCCCTTCCACCCAATCAACATTCAATCTTGATTGTTGATTTGAAGTTGCATAGCAAATAGCTTGTTCTGTGCCACCTCTAACCACTGTAAAAGTGAATTGTCTGTTCATAAATTCACTTTGTCATTTAACAGTTGCTTTGGCACAATTTTTTCAATGTTTCTGCAAGGGAAGTGGAAAGCTTTGGATATAATTTACTTTCCAACTTTATAAAATTAGACATTTTTAATCAAGAGCGATTTTTCCATATCCTACTACAAGCAATATTTGGAAGCCTGGAGATTTTTTTTTATATATATTTTACAACCTGTAATTACTAATGAAAGAGAGGGGGAGAAGGAGAGACAGACAGAGATAGAACACAAGAATGTTGCTACTACCCGCAGTGTACAGGTTATACCTTAACCTTCCCAAAGGCTATATACAGCTGAAAATGTTACCAGTTATATATATATATATATATATATATATGTATGTATCAAAAGAAAAGGGAAATATAACATATCCTGAGAGGTATTAACTACTATTTTAGGTAATGGAACAAGATAGTGAAGGTTCATGATGTGATGTTCTGAAGCATATTCTAATAAGAAAAACAAAAACAAATGGGAACAAATATTCAATTTGGTTTCAGAATAGGTGGTTATAGTAATAATTATGTTCAGTGGATTCAATGCAAACAATGGAAGATATAGTGGTAGGCAGATGGAGTGTGTTTTAAGTAAATGAATAAAAAAAAATTAGCATCATGAATTCTTCTTCACACATCTTGTCTACCTGAATTGTCATTCCTTTCTGCAATTACTCTGGTCATTACTGAAGGATGAAAAGTCTAGAGGGGGAAAAAGCCACACAACTCACAGTATTCCTTCACCACCTACCTGGTGACTTCCACACTATGATTTGGTGAATTTGAAAACATTATGTTTGATTTCACAGATTTTAAAGTAGTAGTTTTTCATCTAAGCAGCAACTGACATAGATTAACACACCTAGCTCTTTTTGAAATGTTTTACTTTTATTTAATCTTTTCAAAGTTAAGACCCATTCAAAAGTGTGTTATTGAAGATAAACCAAGAGCAAAGGCTGAAAAGCTGTATTATCTGACAACCTAGGTCAAAACACAGTTGAGCCAAGGGTGAGGGAAACGTCAAAGCATTTGGAGCTAAATGGTCACTCAATGTAACTGTTGTTCATCAGAATCCCCATAATAGAGATGGACCCAAAAACCTTTCACAAAGTAACACAGTGGCTTTATTGTTTAGACTCAAGTAATTCATGAGATTAAGGTGCCCTTTATATATCCTCTGGAAGCAGTCAACCTAAAATATAATCAATGTAAAATAAGACATAAATTTAAAAAAGATATGAAGGTATATTGGAGAAAAGAGTAAATGGGGCTGTAAGATGAGTACAAATGGACAGTGGTCAGCAAGAAGGCTTCCTTGAGACACGGACAAAGGAAAGGACCTGTCAGCATGTCACCCTCTCTGTGGGGATGTGTCTCCCACCTCAGCAAGGAGTATGATACCAGTTCAGCAAGCACACTCTTTGAAAGATTTCCTACTAGCGTTTACTGAAGAGAAAGGAATACAGTCTTTTCCTTTTTTTTTTTTTTTTTTTGGCACATTCCTGCTTACACTGTACCATTTTGTCTGAATTAGAAGCCCCATACAAAAGGTTTTAATTTGTTTCTGAAAATTTTTATTTTGTATATAATTGATTACTTATATTTTACAGCAAATTCTATTATGTAATGTGATGGTTTTAATATAAATATTTTTAAATGTCTTCACAATTCCTTATAAAAATAAATCTCATAGCAAAATTGATAGCAAGGCAATATACCACATTTACTACAAGATTTTGCCACATACTGACTAATACTCCCCAAACACTACTGTTTAGAAGTCATAGCTTTGCTGCCAGCTAGAATAAAAACAGATATTCTCTTAATGCTACAAACACAGTGTAGATTATTCAATGTTAATTAAATTTCTCACCTTCATTCTGGAATAGGATCCCTGGACCACTGTTCATCGGTTTTTGTCATGATAGTGGAGAGAATTTAAATACAAACCATACAGTTGGCATTCTTGTTTACACAGCCTGAGGATGGTTATTGTATGAGTTGCATATTTGTTGGTAGTAATTATCAAAACTTACATCTTTGGGGGGGGGTGTTAAAGTACCAGATGTTGTATCCTATGATCCTGACTTAAGAGCAGGCTCTCTAGCAGTTCAGGCCACACAAGTTACTTCCTTGCAACTATGCCTATTCTGGTTTCATCTTCATGCAGGAAAGGAAGGCCAGCAAATGAGATGATAGGAACAGAAGGCTTGAAGGCATTTTCTTTCTTCAACCATCCACTGTTACTTCAAAACTTTTAAGTTCTGAACTACTGTTTCTTCCACACATCCAACCAGAAATATAGCTTTTGTGTGTAGTTTTATGGATAAAGGTTAAAAGAAGAAGTTGGCTGGTCCTTTCTTTGTTGCTTGAGAAAAGGCTTCTTTTTGATTATATTAAGGTTAACATGTGTCAGGAAAGTGCGGCAGTGGATTATTAGCAAATGAGAATAGACAAATATACATCTCTTAGACAGACTTTTCAAAGCATAGTCATCTGGAAGGTAATCACAGGGACAAAACAAGTTCCCTGATATCAGAAGCACTAGTATTAACTTCTGTGATTCAGAGAGACACCATCTGATATCTGGTATCTGACCTCTCACCCCATCATGCTGTAATTCATTTTAAGAAACATGGACAGCAGTCATGTCAAGATATAATGCCTCTGTTGTTGAAATGCAGCTCTGGAAATAGGGCTGATGGCTATATTTTGTATCATGTAGCCCAGCAGACAGGTTGGTGAGGAAAGCCTTTTTGTGGCTATAACAGAGATGGATAGTTCAGACCATTGCCCTTTTCTGACTTCTCTTGGTGATGATAACCCCCCTCCCAACATACACATACACATACACACACACACACACACACACACACACACACACACACACACACACATAATCTGCCTTAATTAAAATTTGGCATCTCTGGTGACTTAGCAGCATTCCTTCCATTGTAGAATTAAAACTCAGAGAGTGGTTCTGAAACAACATAGACAGTGCTCTAAGTGTATAGATACTAATACAGATGCATTTGACATTGTTGGGGCCATGAAAATTGGTGAATAAAGTTCCATCTAACGTTTCATCACTGACTGCAGTGAATGAACAGTTTTCAGTATGCTTTCTTCCACTTACTTTGACTATTTGACTTCATATTTATTATTATGTTAGTGTCAAAATAGTTGCCATTTGTAACATAAAACTGACAATTATTTGCACACACTTGATAATTTATTAACTCATTAAAAAGAAAACGTATGAATGCAAGGTGTATATCACATGTATCAGGTAAGTTTTCCACAAAGGCAAAGAGAAACAAGACTATCTGTATTCTTAGCCAAAGACTCTCAGTTTGTTTTTTGTGCCTACTTCTTGATAAGCATTGAAATGAACTGCTGTGAAGCAGTTTCTCACTCTGTTCTTCCTTTCAATACCTTTTACTTGCATCGAGATATTGGATTGAGTACTAGTATTATACACAACAGTAAACAACTGAAATGCATACTTTTTTGTCATTTTTCTTTCTGGGCATAGAATATATAATTACCTTTTAAGATAGCACTACCTTGACTTCAAAGATAGACTGTGAGGAGGAAGACAGGAAGGCATCATTTTGTTCCTCTCCTCAGTCCTTTCATAGATCACAAGCAACACCTGCTCACAGGATTTCAAAACAAACCTCAGGGTTTTACTGGACATCCTGTAACCATGGGGTGTGGGAGCCAGTCAGCCTCATGTAAAACCCCCTTGTTGCTTATTGTTTATTACACACTCTGCACATATGTGGCAAAATATATGATAGATTCATTTAGTAATAAACTTGAGTCAAAGCACAGAGCAACCTTGCTAATAAGAGGATGAGGTCATATCTTCCTACTGAAGGACAATGTTACTTTTCTCCTTTGTGTGCTGCTTTCTTCCCCCATATGACATGTCTCCCTCCTCTTTTTTCTTACTTAAATATAACAGTTTTTTGTCTGCATTTCTTTATGTTACTACATTTCACTTAAGTGTTTGAAGACACTATGAGTGATCTAGGAAAATGATGTCTGCCTAGCTAATGAGGTAAAGATTCTAAAGTAGAAATTTATTTTACCTTGTGCAAAATTACCTTTAACTATATAAAATTTCAGAAAATAAAATATCATGTGAAATTAAAATATCATCGTTTTGTTCTCCATTGTTATTTAAAAATCCAATTCAAACTACACTCTCAGGCTATTGTTTTAAGTGAATATTTATTACACTAAAGAAATAGGAGTGAAATATAAGTTTCAGATTACTGAAAAGTTGAAAAATAATTAATATTAATATTCTTTTAAATTCTATGTCCTGAATAAGTCAGTAATAGGTTTTAAAATCTCAAAACTTAAAATAATAACAGAATGCAATCACTTACTCTAGTTATATGAACATGTCATGATTATTAAGAGTCACATCGGGAGCACTAGTCATTCTGAACATCAGTTAGCACTTTCTGATATATTAATTTTAGCAATTTAAGTGCCAGCCAATTAAGAGGTTAACATAACAACAGTTAGAGGCATGCCAAGTTTATGTTTTTAGTGTACTAACAGTAGCTTTGCAAAAAGGGAGGAAGGTTTCATTAGTCCTGGATGAAAAGGGAGGACCTGCTAGGGTTAACAGGAAGCAAAGATTTTTCTTATTTAACAAATGAAATAAATGTCATTCTGGTTTAAACCATCTTTATTTTTTTTTAATTTTGCACTTCTGTGTATCGCTTTTGAAGCCTTCAAAAATGTCTTTCTTTTCTAAAATATTCTGGCTGGCTTTCAGCATTCTTTATTTTTATGTTATCTCACATGACTCTTTGTTAAGAGACACCCTAGGATATTTTTTTTCATAAAATGTATCCAGTTTAGAGCCTTGGGTTTATTTTATTTTTTACACCTAATGCAGCATTATCTTTGTTCCTTACAAGAAACAAAAATATCTGGAGAGTGTAAAGCTTGCCAAGGTCATTGTCCTGTGTCTTTCCAAGTCCTCAGCCAGGTATTCATTTTTCTTGGTTTCTTGTCAGTGCGCCGTGATATCCTTCACATCTGTCTGTGCCTTTGCTTTTATTAGCAGAAAATACAGCTCCAGCTTTAGTGTCATGTGTGCTATAAAGGAAGGATTTTCAAGGATTTGACAACTCTCATATTTCCCGGAGTATTCTCAGTGTAACACAGAAACAGTTTATTACTGTTAAGTAGTGACTGTCTCTCCAGCTTGAATAATGAAGTTCTCCAGGTCAATATTTTATACAATGATACATTTAAGGAAGCATTTCTCTTCAGCCTGGCACTAAAACAATGCCTGTCATAACACAGATCTATGTATTATCAATCTCGCATGCTTCCACAATCAATCGAATTTACAGGGCAGGGGAAGTATAATATGCTATTGAGCTAAACCAGGAATTTTCTTCTACCAAAATGTTTGTAAAGACACATAATAAAATTATTTACAGAGACGAGTTCGTTCCTACTGTACAGTGTGGAATAAATTTAACCTTCTGTGAGGAGTGCTCACAGCTGTAGGTGATTTACCTGTATGACTGTGAAAGGCATACTCCTACCAAGTATAAAAGCCCTAGTCCTTCACTTCACAAAGCCACTCAGAGAAGTGAGACAGAGAAAGATAGACACACGTTAAAATCCGGCTCTTGGAATTGACTGCAGCACAAAATAAATAAATAAATAAAACCCAAACATAGCACAAAACATGGTTTATAGAATCATTAAAAATCAAACCCTTGTCTGCTTTCGTTTGAATATTTCATGACAAGAGACCATTTCTAAGGGAGCAATGTTTTCATGCTGGTCAGATAGCAGTAGATTTCAGCATAAAATAAATTCTAACTTTTCTGAAGAAAGAGAATTTAGGCCATTTCAGTTTGCAGAGCCAAAATGTACATCTGCATCGATCCTCTTGGCAGCAGAAAGCAAGCCCCTTTGAAGCTTCAAGTTTGTACCAACACCTGTTAAGGCTCTGCTTGCCCTCGATTCCATTTTGTACCTGGCAGCATTGCAAGTGTACTCAAACTGAAGATGGTTCCACTGAATAAAGAAAATGTACCTTGGCTACAAATGTACATTTTTTTTTCTTTTCATATTTTTCTTCTTCCTGTATGTTCCAATGCTGTTGCTATGAGCAAGAGAGAGCCTCACAGGGAAGGGCTTCTCAGTTCTCTCTTTTGGTGGGTAAGTTTGTTTCCCTGAGAAAAATATTTTGGTTTAAGACTTACTCATGTATTTTTTATTCCAGCTTGATCATGTATACGTGTATACATGATTGTGCTGATCCTTGATTAACATTTTCATCGTGTTCATAAGCAGAAAAAGGAAATGTCTCAGAGCAACACACACTAATGTACTTCTCACTTTTATCATCTGATTTCATTCTGCACTCTCTCTTTCTCTCTCCCCCTTCCTCCCTCCCTCCCTTTCCCCTCCTCCTTTCCCTTCCCTCCTCCTTCCCCTCTCTGCCCCCACACACCCCACACTCTGTGAGATGTCTTTCAGTGCTTGTGTTTAGAACCAAGGCACAATTTTTAAAGGAAGGAAGGCCACATGAAAAGACCTTATTAAGATATTCTATGCAGTAGAACTAGCTAAGATCTCATCCAACTTCCAGGATCTATCATCAGCCATGAGTGACATGCTCTTAGATTCATCTTAACATTTTCAGGTGAATTGTAAAATTCTAAATGTTATTCAAAAGTCAAACCATTTCTACCATGCCATTGACACAAGTCTGATCCCCCAAACTAAAAGCCATGATAATATTAATGTGTTTTGACCTACTTAACATTGGAGCAATTTGTTATAACTCACATATAACTCCACAAAATATTTATGTGATTTTAAAGACTAAACTTTTTAATAGTCCTTATGCTCAATCTTTCTCTTAGCCACAAAACTTTGTCCCCTGATAAAAGTGTTCTCCAATATGACTATCTCAGTGTCAAAACAAACTGCTTCTTATTTCTGAATTTTCCCATTGCAATATCTGCATTGACTTTAATGAAGTAATCATGCACTTCAAGATGCATGATTTTGGGAATTAAGAAAATAAAAATGTTCCTCAGGTGCCACCAGAATACTTTTGTCTATAGAAATTGCCATGAGCCAGGTGACCTTGTTCAGAACATAATATGTGTAGAGCAGAGGCCTGGAGAACTCATGATTTGTTGAAGACTTCTACCCTTCTGCCTATTCTGGGCACTGGAACCTTGGCTTTAATTGTCATGACACTCTATAAATTCCAGACGATAATGAAATAAACTTTGACTTAAGGGTTTGTGTAAAACTAAATAAATTCAGGCCAGGCAATGATAAGGCTATTGACATACAGTTCATCTAGAGCAATTAAACACAAGAATTGTAAATAGCATGAAATTATAATTCTAATCCTTTTCGTCTCAGGGATTTTTTTTCTCAAAATATAATGCGATATTGAAGTGACTCACAAAGCACACAGATGAATCACTGGCTTATAGAGGCCGCTAGAATTCAAGCCCAGAACTTTACTTACCATTGCTACTACTTAAGGAATTGCAGCTGAATGTCTGCTGAGATCCACTACAATCTTTGAAGTGATGCTGGCTGCTCTAATTCCACTTTACAAGGAAACTGGTACAAAGTACGTATCAGTTTAGTCTGACTAGGAGATAGTGTATGTCCACTGCAGTCTGTCCATTTGACAGGCATAGACTGACGAGCACAGTGCTCAAACCAGGCACCTTAACATCACCTCACAGAACTATGTTTTCACTGCTTAAGCCCAAAGGTAAAATTTTTAAAGTAATATTTATTATTATTTAAGTAATAAAGTAATATTTATTATAAATATTAATATTAAATATATTCTTCCTTCTTTTTTAGAAAACTATGCAAAAGTGCCTGCTCACAATTATTGCTGGGAAACTTTTCTATATATGCTTGACCACATTTCCATTCTTATCACTGTTATTCAGTTATTTTTTTCAAATTCTATCAATTTTATTTCCTCATATTCACAATGTGACTCTTAGGGCTACTAAATCAAATGTGATCTAGTCATTGGCAAGCTCAAACTTAGTTTTGTTTGTTTTTGTTTTTTTTTATTCTAATTTTTTATAGTTTTCTGATTAGGACCTTCACTTTCAAAACCCTCTCCTATCTACTCCTTAAATATATATTACAGAATATTTTTATAAATATTCTATATATTTATTATATTCTATATTCTATTCTATAAATATATTATTAAAACTGTGTTTTAAAGAAATTTTTACCTGCCCCTCCCATCCAGTTGGGTTTATTTTCTCTGCTCCATTTACATAGCTTTCTAATTTCTGATAACACTGATATTGTTTTCATCATGACCTGCCATAAACCCTTTATGTCAACCTAAAGAAATAACACTATGTTCTTCAAAAATGGTTAGAGAAACAAATTTTCTAAAATAAATGTTACTGGAAAATAATTAGAGAAACATAAGAACTGTCAAAAATATTATTATTATTCAAATGAGATATATTAATCTAATGCATTTTCTCTGAGATTCCCCAAAATTAAAGCCAAAAAAAGGACACATTCTTAGTAGCCACACTATCCACATCACAGAACCAACCAGAGTATCCAGTCTCTGAGTCACAGCCTTTCAGAGAAGCTCCATTTATTCATGTAGTATTAGCAGCTCCAGAAAGTACCCAGCAATGTGATTGCGTTATTTAATAATCAAATCAATATAGCAGATAGGTGCTACTTCTATTTTGCTCAATTAGTAGACGACATGATTGAGGAAGAGAGAATTTAGTTACCTTGCCCCAAGGCTCCACAGCTGATTAGTGTTTCTGGGATAGCAAGCCAGGCAGTCTGGCTTTACACGTCCCAATCTGAATGCGATTTTTACTACATCAGTAAAGTTCTCATGGGTATCTGTTGCAACGATGAACGGGTAAACCATATATACATTTGCTTCCACCACCACCCCTGCTAAGATGTGGTGGGAACACGAAAGGATTCTACGTGGTATGGTGCGTGCCTGAGGCATACTGTCTTGTTTATCACTGCTTCATCTGATGAAATGCTGTGATCTGTTGGGCTGGGTCATTGGCCTTATCCAGCTGCTATGGCATTGCAGTGCTGCGCTGGACTGGCTACCTTGAACTCAGTAGTGTCCAGAATTCTAATAAGAGCCCCTTCTATAGAATTCTTCCGCTGAACTCAACATTCTGCCCTGCTTTTGCCTTATCCTGTCTTTCCTCATTTGGCAAGCCTTTCGGTCGTGTCTGTCTTTCTGTCACTTCAAGCTACTTTGAATACTCAAGAATTCATCTATCTAAACTGATCCGGGAAGGTGGGAGGTGTGTCCTTCCCCATGTCTTTTAACACTCATCATCAATTCTCTTCGAGGAACAGACAAATATGAAGTTTCTTACACTTCATCTCATCATTAATTATCAGACTCAGGAAGGCACTGTTTGTATTCTTTCTACCAGACAGACTAAGAAGAAATCACTGATTTTATGTAAAAAAAAAAAAGCTGTGTGACAACTTCGGGCGTTCCACATTCAACTTTTTCTAAGGACACAAATTGTTGAATTTTCATCAAACAGTTCCCTAATGCTATTATACACTGTCATCCCAGTCTTGTTTAATTTTATTCTTTTTTTTTTTTTTACACAAAATGATTTTAAACATTTATGATGTAAATGTGATGCTGATGTACACGCACACAGTTTTCAAGCCAGAGTGATGGCCATCCTGATCATGCCAAGCCTCGAGAATTTGTTTGGGTAAAGAAATAAAAACAGCCTCATGTAGCTACTCTGAAACATGTGATTTCTTGTTAGTAACAACCATCCTAAAGTGAAGTAGAAGTCTCAAACTTACACTGACCTTACTATTATTCGGTACCTATTGATAAGCCGATCCCTTCGCTACCCTCCTCCCTTTGCTAACCAGCGTCTTGTGGCTGCCATGTCACTCTCAACTTCTGTGGGATCAACATTTCTGGGTTCCACATTTGAAATCATGTAGTTAGTATAGTACAAAATTTCCCTTATTTACAGGGAACCATGGAGATAGCTTGCCCTGGCTTCCTTGAGAGGCATGAATCATAGGTTTCTCAGGTTAGAGTCCATGGCTCCTGGAACACCATGTGCTTTTCTGTTCTTGAGAGACTGACGCACTCCCTCAGGCAGTAGAACATTCAGGTTTCTCTGTGTTCCTCTGTACATTCCCTTAGTACTCAAGGAAGCATGAAAGCTTGACAGGACAATTGGACATTAATCTTGTATCCTCTGTATAGCTTGCAGACTTCATTGTATCTTGGCAACCATCAATGTATTGATCCTTGCGATCATCATTTGCTCTGTTTTTGATAAAGATATAAAAAGTCCGATTGCTGCAAATAATATTTGCCACAGGATTTGTTTGGCTGTGGACCCTCCAGCCCAGAGCCTAGTGTTCACCCCGCGACTGGTAATATCAGGTAACCTTGGCCTGGTAATAAGTGTTGGCACTTTTATGTAATTTTCAATTTTCCTAGATTCTAAGTTTCCATATGAATTAAAACTAAGTCCAATAACACAATAGTATCTACAAAAAAAGCCATGTTTTTTGTAGAATATAAGCTAGATAATATTATTTTCCAAAGCTATTAATTTTCAGTGGTTTAAACAATAACTATAATACACATTAAATATAAGTAATAGTTTATATACAGCTTTTGAAAGACATTTAATTAAACAGTTAAAAATCATCTGAGAATTTACAGGAACTTATCCGTGATTTATGTGATTACAGCACTGATAGAAAATAAATTTATAGATAATCAATGGAACACTGATTATAGATTATGTAGTAAGCCAGAAGCAGCTTACCAGTAGAAAAGCAGAGATAATCTTACCAAAGCCATTCTGAACTAAGCAATTCTACAACTGAGAGTCTATTCTCAAGTGAGCCTAAGTTTTGTCAAGCTGACAGTTAACACTAATTAGAAAATGTTTTCAATGAAATATATTTAGAGACCTATATATCCAGCTCATTATTAAAAAATATACAAATAATTGTCAAATCATCATTATAACTTTATCTTGAACATTTTTAACTTTAAGATGAGTATATTACTTTTGCAATCTTCCTTTCTAGAATGCTACCAAATTTAACAACTCAGGGGACTTGTTACCAATTTTTACACTCCTAAGGTTAGACACAACCCATTGGGGTTTCCTATGAATTATTAGTAGTAAATCAACCAGCAATTTTACAAGTATAAATAGATTAAGAAATTACTGCAGTTTTATAGCCAATAAACATTTTTATTTGTACAGTAAATAGCTGTAATAATTTTATCTTTTATTCAAAAGGTTCAGTTCAATAACCCAGCATTAAAATTTGATTCCTCTTTTCTAGTTTTCTCTACATTATTGATTCTATATTATACAGAAATTAATTATCAAAATCAAACTTGGTCATGCCATTTTACCACTACAAACATTTCTTTCGTTTCTCTTTTCATTGTATAAAGAATAAGATGTATTCTTCACATTGTTTATAAAGAACTACTTCCTCCATACCAACCTCTTCTAGATCCATTTTTCCCTCTGTGCAGAGAAAATATATGAGATATACTAATGTACTTCACTACATTGAATAGATATTTTCTAAGTAGGTTTCCAGTGGTCAGATACAGCTCTTGCCACTTCAAAAGTTACATATATATATTCATCACTATTTATTACTCAAAGAATCAGCAACAATTTATTACTAGCATTGTAACATCATATATTTTCATAATATCTATAAACATTCTGTAAGAATATGCCACAATGTTCAAGAGAAAAATGTTTTGTGTCTGCCCTTCAGCTTGTACTCTAAGTATATCTAGGCATCCATTTAATATCAAGAAGGATTTTAAATATTCATTTCTGAGATTATAACCTCCCCCAGTTAAAGGTTCAGAGATTTAAAACTCAACAGATGGAATTTATTTGTGGCACATTAAACAAGACATCTATACTATTATTTTTCAATTAAGTATTCATATATATTAGCTTTAATTATTTAAATTAATTTAAGCGTCAACTCTGTATCCATTTAACAGTGTTTTTTATAGGAGAGGAAGCTATAACCTCAAAAGATTCTTAGCTGGTACTCCAACTTCTCCTCAGGGTATCAGAGATTTAATGTGCCAGTCTAACTCTCATAAAAGCCTCGGCTACAGTGTTTTTTATTATGTCTCCACATAATCTCTTCATGTCAAGGGTCTTCAGTCACTTGGAGCATTCTTTGGGGCTTAGATGAAGATGACACTCACTCAGCATATTTTTGTATTGTGTTTTTGAGGCTTATTACAGAAAGAGACTTCATGAACTGACACAAACTGTTATTAGAAAGCATGCAGAAAATTTAATGACATGGCTTGATATCCTTTGAAATATATTTTGAAATTCACACTTTAGAGTCTGTTTGTAATTAACTAAATTAAAGAAAAACATCTTCCTCTTTTTAGTTATGCTATATGGTTATGTTTATGTTATATTATCTATATGTGCTATAAATAAACTAATATTAGATGCAAAAGGAACATACAAATAGAAAAATTAAAATTAATTCTGAAATTATGAAAATTAAAATTCTACCTGAGAAAAAATGCTCTTACATTTAAAATAAATATGATTGAGAAAAATATCATTTTACTCATGAGAGACAAAATATGTGTATCTAAAACTGTATGCTATTCTTGATACTAACTACATTAACAAAATTTGAACATTTGGTATGATGGTCTTGCCATCTTACTCTCCAGTGGCTAACAGGCATACATGGCTATTGATTAACATACAGAAAGTTTTACCTTGCAGAGTTAGCCTCGAGGTAACAAAAGAGAAGTTGAGTTCTCGGAAAATGTTTTAGAATTCATCTTCTTGTTGAAGCATTTTAGCATGTATTCAGAATAGGAGCTGGTAGTGTCAAATCAAAGAACGCTACTCAACATGGCAAAATTGGGTAAATATTCTCTAGAGTATGCTAAAACATTAGTGTTAAGTATCTATTATTTATTATAGGTTTGCAAACTTTAGAAATAGCCACAATTAACTATATGTCAGTAAATGAGTTAGAGCTGAGTGATCATTTTCTGTCTTAATATTTGGTAAGTATGTAGGATAGCTGTATTATGCAATGAGAAGTAAAATGAAATGGCTCATGAAGAAGAAAACAACTCCTGGAAACAGAAGCAAACTTTATCTTATTTAAAGAAATAGATGAATGTATAAATTGATATATAATTTACTTATACATTTTTTTTTTAATTTCAAAAGCAAGTGTCATTACATCAAAAGTGAAAGCTTCTATCCACCAAGCCTTAAATACAGCTTTAATGAGCCTGGGTCCTTTGACCATTGATAGAAATTTTCCATTTCATTAACATTTGAAATAAAAGTAAAGGCTATGTGTATTTGAGTTCAGTCTTTAAGGCTTTGGTTTTTGGAAAGTAATTTAGACCATCACTTTCATTTCTGGAATCTGATTTTAGCGTAGAAAATTTAGACATGTTATTCCTTTCCAAGTGAATTAAAGTACATATTTGTGTAACTACTTTTGAATGCATTTGCAAAGAATTATTCAAAGTGTTTATTCGGATGAATTATAATGCCAATACAAAAAGCCAAGTTTTTAATCTAATCTTTTCTTGTGAGCTGAGAAATGGATTTTCTCTCAAATGATATTAACAAGTTGGTATCTTTCATCATTTTAAGCATCTCTTGGTGTACCATGCCAGCCATGTCATCTGACTTACTTGTGGCACACCAAGCAACAGCATGAGCCAAGCAAAACCTTTTTGAATCCACAGTCGCTTAAATGATACATTATTTAATTTGTGATGGAGAACATACTCATGACTTTTTACATTTTTTAATATTTTACCCCCCAACCTCCAAAATCATTCTGGGTGAATAACAGAATGAAGTGGCTTTGTTTGAAATGGTGTCACCATTTTAAATTTTTTGAATCAGGCCAACCTCAGTAGCAGCAGTACAGAGCATCCATCTGCGACAGTTGTTCTTTGTCAACCACTCAAGACATTTTTTTGAGCAATAAAATGATTTGTTTTCTCATAGTCAAGAAAGTTACTAGTTCAGTTGGATCTTCACACTGTTTTGGGTGGAATGATTTCCCTCCCAGTCAGAAGGTAAAGCCGAACGATCAAAACCTCACACTGTGGACATCATTAGGACCACCGTCTCTACAGGTGTAATTAGTTAAACTGAAGAAAGACCACATAGTAATAGACCAGGCTCTAATATAATATGATTGGTGCTACTGTGAAGATGCAAAAGTTGGACAGATACTTGTACACAAGGATAGCTATGTTAAAAATAATGGAACTAAACTGCCCCACCAAGGAAATGGCTAAAGTTACAAAAGACGTTAGAAACAGGTTCTTTTATAGGTCTTTCAGAAAAACAAAAAGACAAAACACATGACCCTCTGACAAATTGATCTTTTCCTTCTGGATTTTTAATTGTTATATAAGTCGTTATATACAAATCTATTATAAGGGATACTTACATGAAGTAACCCACTATCGCAGCTCTGGTAAGCTAATATACACACCATGTGTATATTATCATCATTTGAAAGTTAGATCAAATGAATCAGTGAAAGTTAAAGTGACCACAAACTACCTTTTAAAATTAATTTTCTGAGCTATTTGATTATGGAAAACTAAGTACTGAAGCAATAATCGATCATCCTTGGAAATTATTTTTGTGTTTGGAAACTATAACCCTTACGATATAGAAAATAAAATATGTTTTAAGTTTCTCATCTTAAAACTTGGGTATCAAGTTTATACTTTCAGTTATTAATTTTATATCATTAAATTTTCATTTCCTTTTTAAGTCCAAAGTAAATACTGCTGAAATTTTGATTATCTGTTGAACTTCACTGATAATGTTTATTATACATTTATATTGAATTGGTCAGTTTTTGATATATACTTGTTTTCCACAATGATATGTTCTCAGTAATGTTAGATATTTACACATTAAACATCTAAAAATATTCTATGTTTATATGATCAAAAAGTTGCTACAATCTCCCTTTACACATGTGCTTATTTGAATTATTTGACAAATAAGTAAAAATTTTAGATGTTATTGGTTTATAGTTGAGAAATAAAAGTCAGGAAATGACCAATGATATGCAGCTTGATGTTGAAAAGCCAACAGGATATGGTGAATTTCCAGAGGTTATACCAAGCACCAAGCCAGCATCAGGTGTTGGAAACTATTGGCTTACTCTTAGCATGCAGGCAGATCTGACAATTCTAAATGATAGCAAATAAAAGCATATTGTTGGGACTTTTAAGATAGAAGCCTCTCCAGAATTTCTCTTAGTCCTGCTGATACCTGCCAGCAAGAGCCCCTCTTTCCATCTCATCTCCATGTCCTCAGCACTTGGGCTATTAGAACAGACCCAGAGTCTCCATGTTCTTCTGAGTAGCCCTTCTTTAGCCTTTCCTTCAAATCCGTCTGCTTTGTAACTGCACCAACCTGTAAAACTGCTCTCTACCAGCGACCAACAGCCTCCATATTGGAATGGGACTTGGTAGGGAACGTTTATCTTCCTTTTTGCCCTCTCCTCAGTTACTACAGACTTACCCCCCAGTCCTGCTGCAGTGTGTCCTCAGGAACCTCTCCTCTAAGCCCATCTTCACCACTAGTGACTTGTCCTTTTGATGTAATTCAGGGTCCCCTTAGTTGTCCCAGAGACCTCTTTGACTATTTCCTTCTAGACTATTCCTTTGTGACTCCAGATAAATAAATACCCAAACAAAAACAAATTATAGACTAATAGTCAGTGTATAAAAGTTTTCTATAAAACACTTGTAAAGTTAATTCAAGAACATATAGAAAATACTGTCTAACATGATCAAGGTGGCATCATCTCAGAGGTACAGAGGTTGTTCAAAATAAATCAGTAAACATAGCCTACCACCTAATAGATGAAATATTAAAAACTACTTGACCATCTCATTAGATAGAGAAAATGCTTTTGACAAAAATACTATCCCGCCTCTTTAAAAAAATGTCCAGAAGAGACTAAGGATACAACAGTCATATCTCAATATAAAAATGACAATTTACATCAAGCCCACATCCAAAGTCACCACAAATAGGGAGAAACTCAAGAGTATTTCCACTATAAACAAGAATAATACAATAATGTTCACACCCTCAATAGCTACTCAATATAGTTCTTGAAGTCTTAGCTAGAGCAATAAGACAGATGAAGAGAGTAACGAGATGCAAATAGGAAAGGAAGAAGTCAAAGTATTCTTAATTGCAGATAATATAATCTTATATATTACCATTCCAAAAAAAAACTCCACCAGGAAACCTCTAGAGCTAATAAACACTTTTAATAAAGTAGCAGAACAAAAATTTTCACACACACACACACACACTCAAACACACCAAGTAAAACTCAGCTTTCCTATATACAAATGGCAAAAATACTAAGAAAGAAATAAGGAATGTACCTTTCACAACAGTGTCAAAGAAAAATAAAATATCTAAGGAAAACTGTAACTCAGTAAGTAAAAGACTTGTGTAATAATAAACAAAAATCTTTAAGACATTGAATAAAGAGAGTAAGGAAAATATGAGAAAATGGAAAGATCTCCCATGACTATGAATTGGTAAGATTAACACAGTGAAAATGTCCATCCTACAAAATTCATTATATGCATTCAATGCAATTCATCATAATTACAAAAGAATCCTTCACAGAAGCTGAAAACAATAATCAACCTTATATATTAATAAAAAGCCAGAGTAACTAAAAATATTCTGAATAATAGAACTGCTAGAGGTATCACCACCCCAGATTTCAAGTTGTACCATAGAGGTATAGTAATAAAAATAGCATGATATATCATAAAGGCAGATAAATAATGGATACAAATTGAAGGTCTGGACATATATACACAGACTTGACTAGACCTGTTTTTTACAAAGAAGCCAAAAGCATCAACTGTAGAAAAGAGAGCATCTTCAGCAAATGGTTTTGTTCAATTTTGCAGCTGCTTGTAGAAGAATAAAAATAGATCCCTAACTATAACCCTACACAAAATTAACCACAAATGGATCAAGGACTTCAACATATGATCAGATTCCTTTAATATTATAGGAGAGAAAGTGAAGAATAGGCTTGAACTCACTCACATAATAAAAGACTTTCTGAACAGGAAACAGATAACACAGGAATAAAGAATAACAATTAATAAATGAGACTTATAAAGCTAAAAGGCTTCTATAAAGCAGAGGACATCACCAGTTGAGGAACTTCAGAAAGGGGAAAATCTTTACTATTTACATGTCTGGTACAGACTTAATATCTAGAATGCATAATGAACTAAAACCTGAAGATGAAGACAACAAATATTCCAATTGGATCCTAGAACTAAGCAGAATTCTAAAAGATTAAACATATATGGCTAAGAAAGCACCCAAAGAAATGATTAACATCCATTGGCATCATTGAAATACAAATTAATATTATTTTTACATAGTGTCTTACACCAGTAAGAACAGCCAAGATCAATAAAAGAAATGACAACAAATGCTGGTGAATATGTGGAGCAAAGGGCCATATTTATTCATTGCTGGTGGGAGTGGAAACAGGTACAGCCTCTTTAAAAATCAGTGTCGATGTGCTCAGATATCTGGAAATGGATACACCACAGGATCCAATACTACTCTTAGGAATACCCAAAGGACTCTGTATCTTATATGGAGATACTTACTCATCCATGCTCATTGCCGCTCCATTCATAGTAACCATAATAAATCATATAATAATAATTCATCATAATGTTCATAATCGTCTAGGTGTCCATCAGCTGATGAATGGACAATGAGAACTGTGGTACATTCACACCGTGGAATATTTTTATGCTGTTTGGAAAAATAGAATCACAAAACTTGTATATAAATGAACAGAACTAGAAACAAACATCCTTTTGGGGGTAACACGTACCAAAAAAGTCAAATTAGATGTTTTATATATGGTTGCTAGAGTTTAAGCTTTAGATATGTGTTTTAATACAAATAATTACCGTAGTTACATAGCTAATAAGAGAAAAGAGAAAGAAAAGAAATCCTCTGAGGAAGGGAAAATAAAGAATACTCTTATAAGAAGACAAAGGGGGAATTAGAAAAGAAAAATTAAACAGGGAGGTGATGGGAGAGAAGGGTAAAGGAGAAAATACGGGGAGGGAAAACTAACACTAAAAGTCTTTTGAAAAACTGACTACTATTGAAGAGTCCAAAAATTTATACACAGATGAAAAATGTTCAGTGGAGTCACCATATAATGAGGAACCCAATGCCCAAACTAGAGAACTTATTCTACCAAAAATACCAAGGGCCAATAATGAGTTATATCTTGTTGAGTTGTTGGCCAAAAATATGCCCAAAAAACATCACAGACTATGGCCAATATTATTGGTTATTCTTCATTAGTCAATGGTAAGATGTTATGCTGATGACACAACTTACTTATGTCATGGAAGTTGAAGCTGGTACCCAACTACATGCTTCAACCATACTGACTAGCATTGATGGTGTCTGAAGGTATTTTGTATGACACTGGAGAATAAAACTAATCATCAATATCACTTAGCTACAAACCCTGTGACCTACAAAAGAGACAGGCCTGCAAGATATACTGGTGCAATCACAGCATGAATTTTATGGGAGTAATCAATTTTTGAACAGATTTAAACTGAGCCAAAAATCTGATGAAGCTGAGATTGGATAAGTCACAGATCTAATGTAAAAACTACTATTATTCTGCTAAAGGACCAGATCAATAAAATGACTTCTAATGACATATTTGCTGTTCCCATAGATCAGCCCATCACTCAGCCCACATCAGAGAACATTTTTTCTTGAAAGAGATAGTCATTAACTCAGATATCCACAACTGGTCAATGTGTAGAGAGTGATAAACTTCAGAACAATATATTCTAAATGAGGTATCTTTATCAAATTATTTCCCTTCAGTGCTGAGGAATCTATGCAGAAGAGATGGAAAGATTGTTAGAGTCAGGGGTAGAAGATGACTCAAAGGAAACCTATATGAGCTCACACAGACTATAATGGCATGTATGGTACTCAAACCAGTCAAAATCCCAGAACTGAGAAAGGGACCTGGACAAAACAGTGGATACCTGTAGGGAAGGGAAAACTAGTTTTCTCAAGCAGAAATAAATTAATAAAATCAATCTTAATGATTTTCTGCTAGACCAGTACCTTATCAGAGAGGCTTCCTATGGCAGCAGATGAAGACAGATGCAGAGACCATTAGACAGAAATTATGCAGAGAGAAAGTCCAAATTGGAAGTTATCATCAAATCCCTCCTCTCTGAGCTCAGGAAATCCTGTAGAAAAAGAGGTGGAAAGAATGTAAGAACCAGAGGGAATGGAGGAGACCACAAGGACAAGGCCCATTAGAACTACCAGTCAAGGTACATATGAGCTCATAGAGACTGGAGCAGCAAGCCCAGGGACTATACTGTACTAGGTCCTCTGTATATTGTAGATATTAGCTTTGTATTTTTATTCAACTCCTTACTTTGAGAACAAGTTGTTCTCTGTCTCTCGTTTCTGTGTTTGGAACTTTTTCCTTTTCTTAGGTTGCTGTTTTCAATTTTGATATGATAGTTTCCCTTCATCTTATTATACTTTATTTTGTCATGTTCATTTGTTATCTCTTAGAAGCCTGTTCTTTTCTATGACAGACAGAAAGGTAGTGAAATCTGGAGGATAAGGGAGGTGGGGAGGAACTTGGAGAGTAGAGTGAGGAGAAATTATAATCAGGATATATTCTATGAAAAGAGAATCTATCTTCAATAAAGAAAAGAAAAGAAAAAGAAAATGAGGGCATATTTGGTAAGTATTCTGAAATTCTACTTTGAACCTTTAGCATTACAACATATATATATATATATATATATATATATATATATATATATATATATATAAAATGCGAAGAAACTTTATATATTTCACATATATGTGACACATCTCTGTTATTAAAAATCTATAGGTGAGGACAAGACTGAGTGGTTAAGAACACTAGGTGTTTGTCCAGAGTACTAAGTTGTTTTTTTTTTTTTTTTTGAGAGAACCAAGTTTTAATTCTCAACATCACATGGCAACTCAGATTTCTATGCAACCCCAGGTCCTGGCATCTTTTTCTGACTCTAAGAGCACTAAATGACAGTGTATATCTGAAACAGATACACATTGAGGCAAAACATCCATACACATAAAAATTAAACAAAATAATTTTAAAATAATTAAATAATAAGGTATTATATTATATATAAATATATATTATGCACTACCACAAAAATGGTAATCTAGCAGCCATAACAAATAAGCAAGGGACTTGGCACAAACCTATTCAAGACCCTGTGCTTGTTGCTTCAATGAGCTCATATAAACGCTGCTTAGTTCATTCAGTGGGCGTGATCTTCTGTGTCCTCCATCCCCTCTGACTCTTATAATCTTCTCTCCTCCTCTCCCTTGGGGTTCCTCAAGCTTGGAGGGGGGGTTCCCAATAGAGACCTCCAATCTACGTTCTCTGTCTTCTCTCTCTTTCTTCATAATGTCTTGTTATGAGCCTCTGCACCCACTCAGATCTGCTGCCAAAGTAATCACCTCTGATGACATAACAAATGGAAAGGACACCTATTTATGAGTAAAGCATACTATCATTAGGAATAATTTCAGTTTTAGGCCAGTTGTGTATTTGATTCTATCCTAGGTCTCCGGACTATTCAGTCTCTGGTTCCTCACTATCTCAGCAGTGTCAGGCATAGACTCCCTCAAATGAAGTTGGCCTTAAGTTAACCACTTGTGTGGTTAACCAACTTGTGGCCACTCCCACAAGATGGGTGCCACCATTGTCCCAACATATCTTGCAGGCAAGATAAGTTGTAGATTCGTGCCCAGATTTCTTGTAGTAGCCTACAGAGTATCTTCTCACAGCAAAGTTACTAGAACATAGGAGTGAGTATTCCATGCAGGCACCAGTTCAACCTCTCTATGTTAACTGACCTGTGTGAAAATTGTGGATATTGTCTACAATGGGACCATGCTTTCACTGAACTTGGCATAATTTTTAGCCAGGCAAGGCTTCTGGTGGTGGGACTGGATAGCATTTGTTTGAGTTGTTGGCCAAGAAGGTCCCCTGGAGATCCTGAAACAACTGAAGGTGATGCTACGACAGAGGGTCACTCTCTCTGTTCCCCATTTTTAAATTGGATTATTCAGTTTTCTGATATCTAGTTTCTTGAGTTCCTGTGTGAATAGGCTCTAATGCTTTTGAAACTTTAACATTTCTTCAGGACCATTACTGCTGTATAGAGTTAACTAAACGTTTTAAAAGTCTAGTTTTAAAGTCTATTGAATATACCAAATGACTAATCTCATAAATATTGTACATTTACAGACTATAGACCAAAGAAAATGAATAAAACAAACTGAAGGTGTCATGCAATTAATGACTTGGAAATAAGAAATAAATTGAGTCAGTTCTACTTGTATAATCATTATATAAATCAAATGATCTGCATGCTTAATATTATAAAAATAAAAGAAATATAATTTTACTCTTCAAAATTACATTTATTTATGTGTGTATATATATATATTGGCACATGCCATGATGTGTGGAGGTCAGACGACAACATCTAGGAGGTGGTTTCTCTCTATACATTATCCAGTGATGACACTAAACTCAAGCCATCAAGTTTGGAGACAAGTCCATTTATCTATCAAGTCATCTCACAAAACCTGCTCTATAATTTGAAAAATAAAAAAAATCTATATTTATAATTTCCTAGTAAAATAAATAAATTTGATAGTCAATCTGATTAGATCACTATGTGAAATAAATATATAAATAAATAAATAAATAAATAAATAATGTTAGGGAATTGCAATCTCAAATATTATTCCTTCTACTATTTTTTAAAAATAAACTCACAAAACATCACCAAACCCGTAATCAGTTAAAATTTGGTATTGTCCTAAGTCAGATAGACAGTAGATTGTTGCTATGAAGCAGTGAAAAATGTATGGTATTGTATAACATCTTCATTTGGAATGTAACGTTAGAGTTTCATAAAAACAGTATACATAAAGTCAGGTCTTTATAAAATTATGGATTTACAATAAGTGAATTCTAAAAGAAAATGTTGATAAGTGATATTTCTTATCACCCTTCTTAATTAAAAAGTTAATATATTGCCACAATTCTAACTGTATCTATATACTGTGAATTTTCTATGGAAAATATCGTTCAACAGATAATCACATTTTCAATAATTTGTGTTTTTTCCTTAGGCTACTTCCTGTCTATAGTTTGATAACAGAACTCTCATAAATTTGAATCCTCTTAAAAACACCACTTTCTAATTTGCTTTTCAATGGTAATATAATTAGAGTTAATGCCAATAAAATAAATTGATGTGAACATTGTAGGAGTAGATGTAAAAGGAGTTTATTCTTTGGCTAATTCAATCCCTGGCCTAGAGGGTTTCAGTCTCCATACAATCTAATCTTCAAACCTAAGCCTAGAGTGTTTCAGCCTCTAGGACTTACTCCAGAACTTAGAGCCTCCAGGACTTGAGCTCACTCTGATAGGCTCCTTCTAAACTCAGAGCTGTACTGAACTCAACTGACTCTAGTTGGCTGATTCAACTTGCTGTTCTGATCCAAACTCTTTTTCTAAGCAAATTGGTTCAAACTGACTTTCTGAGCTGGCTGACTGTTTCTGATTGAGTCATCTGACTCTGGCTGACTCTGACTGACTCTGACTGACTCCTACAATTTCTCTAACTGAATTATTCTGCTATGCTTCAAACTGACTCTTGCTGTTAGCTGATTCTTTCTCCCATACTCACTGATACTGATACTGTCTGATATTGATTTCTTCTGTTGAACTGCCTCTGTATCTGACTGATTCTCTAACTGACTGCCTGACTCTCTGAGGTGAGAGCCTCCATTTATATCATGAGAGTTGGGCATGTCCTCACTCTGACTCACTCTGCTAACTCTTCCTCTGATTCTTCACTTTGCTTGTTCTTCAGTCTGATTCATCTCAGACATCTCTCTGCCAAGTCTTCATTCTGATTCATTCTCAGATTTGTGATTAAAAGTGTGTAATCACTCTGTACTTCATTTGCCTCTGACTTTCCCCTTCACAATTGACTAGCATGCTCTGACTCAATTTCCTTCCATTCTCTCAATCTCTAATGCTTTTTTTCTTAACTCAGAACTGAATGCAAACTGTGAACTGAGAACCATGAACTAAGACCTATGAACTGAGAACTGTGATTTGCTTCTGAACTGACTACTTCCATTTACATCCCAAAAGCTAGGATTAAAGGCCTATGCTACCACTGCCTTCTAAACTGGGTTACTTAAAGGCATGTGCTGCATTCCTTCCAGATCACACAGGCCTTAAATGTGATCCTTTCCCAGAGCAGCCATGTTGCTGGATTAAAAGATTAAATATTCTTCTACATCTTCCCTCTTCCTGTTTAAGCTATTAATTGTGCTCAAAATAGATATAACGCAATTTAACTATTACAGTAGGAACAATTATCAATTCCATAAACTTATCAGTCTGAATGTCCTTATGAAGATCGACTTTAGCTGGCAATGCGATGATCTTCCATAACTGCAGCAACCATCAGTCCTGATTATCTCTTGAGTTCTCTTCAATATTCCTTCAGCAAATGTCTATTTCAGCATCGAGGTTTTCCAGTCTGATTAACTATTGCCTCTCTTTCTTCAGTCAGTTTGTTGAGTTGTACCCATGCAAGGGATCAGCTTTTGATGTCACCCATGTTGCTGTCTCTCTGTGTTTCTCCCTTCCTTGAGTCATGCTTTTAATGTTAGCAGTTGTTATCTCAGAAGCTTCTTTCACTCAGATCAAATTTTTATCAATTTTGATGGAACACATAGCTTTTTGTCTCCTGTGGAAGTATAGGCAAACCCTCTTCCCCAGTGTAACACATTCCTTGACTTCCATTCTGATGTCAACACATCCTTATAGTTTACAGACTGATTTAACTCAGCAATTTTTCTACAGTCCAGTGTCTTTGGGCAGCTATTGTTCCTATCTCATTGGCATTCAAAATTTAAAGTTAATAAAGCATAAGGCAATCTACCTCTGGGATTCATTATTCTTATTCTCCCTTTCTGCTTTTGGTGGCAAATCAGCCATGATACACTACCAAAACCAAAATATAAGATACACTGTACAGAATAACTGTATACAACAATATGAAAGTTGTATCTAAAAAGAAGTTATTTTAAAGCCATTATGTATTAAAATCAGGAGGAGCTCAATATCACAACTCAAAAGAACTTATAAACAAGAGTGCAATTTCTTAGATTTTACCCAACAAGTCCTTTGTGTACATAATATTGTTTCAAGGCTATTGTTTTATTGGTAGTCCCTGAAGTGTGAAAGAGTAGGCCTATGCTTCTATATCTGTTTCTTGTGATTTTTTAAGATCTTTTCCTTCTGTTTGTTTGTTCTGTTTTTATTCCAACATATTAATTTTTGTTTTATCTTTTTTATATTATATTATTATGAGGTAGAGGATTGGTTTCTTTTCTAATAAAAGAGATAAAGGGGTGGATTAAGATGGGAAAGGATGTGGAGAGGAACTGAGAGGAGTAGAGTGAGTGCAAACAATAATGAAGACATACTATGTGAGAAAAACAAAAGCTATCCTCAATAAAAGGGGAAAATATAAGGTTCATGCCAGATGTATTCACATCAGAATTCTACCGGTCTTTCAAAGTTCTTCAATTATTCAGAGAAGATGAAAAGAAAAATAAGAACAAGGAAGAAGGAACCTCCCCAACACTTTCTGTAAAGCCAGGGTCACTCTAATAACAAAACCAGATTAAGATACAAAAACAACATCAAAATACAAGCCAATAACCATAGATTCAAAAACATTCAATAAAGTACTACAAAACAGTATGCAGCCATACCTTAAAATGATTAATGACCATGACCAAGTTGGCTTTATGCCTTAAATGTGAGGATGTTTTAACATGTACAAGTCAAAAAACATAATGGACCACACAAATGCTCTTAAAGAAAATAATGTCAATAGATCCTGAAAAAGCCTTTCACAAAATCCATTATGCCTTCATGAAAAAGTTTCTAGGGAATGTAGGACTAGAAGTAACATAATAAAATAATAAAAGCTAAATATTAAAAACTCTCAGGTAGCATCATCCTAAATATAGAAAAAGTTGAAACAATATAACTGAAGTCAGAGATGAGTCCAGGCTTTTTACCATCCCATTCTTTTTCAATATTGTGCCTGAAACACTAGTAGCAACAACTGACAAGAGAAAGAAATTGGAAGATAAAAATAGGAAAAGAAGTCAAACTGTCCCTATTTGTAGATTACATAATATTATACATTAGATATCCTAAATATTCTACCAGAAAACTAAAATAATAAACATTTTCAGCAATGTTGTAGATTACAGAGTCAATCTGCACATATGAACAGATTTCTGATAAGTGAACATACAGAGAAAGAAATAATGGCCACACTCCCATTCACAATAACCTCAAATAAGATAAAATATCTAAGTATAAACTGAACAAAGGAAGTGAAGGAGATTTATAATGAAAACTTTCAATCACTGGAGAAAGATACAGAGACTGACACCAGAAAATTGAAGACTCCCCATATTTGTGGATTGGTAGAATTAACATTGTGAAATGACCTTTAACCCAAAAGTTATTTAAAGATACAATGCAACCACAATAGAAATCTCTATTTAATTCTTCAAGGAAATAGAAAAAAACAAACCTATCCTAAAATTCAATGGAACAAATCAGTGAATAGCCAAAACAATCCTAAGGACAAAAAATAAGAACAAAAACAACCCCCCCCCAAAAATAACCAGCCAACCAACAAACAAAACTGAAAAAGACAATGCTAGAAGGATTATAATTCTATATCTCTAAATATATTATAGAGTTAAAGTAATAAAAAAATATGGTCCTGGAACAAAATGCATGCAAATTGAACAATATTGAAGACCCAAACATGAATACACATAATTTCATGCACTTGTTATATGAAAAGATGTCAAAATTATATACTAGAGAAAAGAAAACACCTTCAACACATGGTTCTCTGAAAACTGGTCATCTACCCATAGAAAAATAAAATTAGACTTCCATCTATCACCTTGCACAAAAACTTACTCAGAATGGATCATAGATATGAATGTAAACATGAAACACTGAAATTTGTAGAAGAAAACAATGGCAGTACCCTACATGGCATAGATGTAGGAAACGACTCTTTGAATGATACTCCATTTGCCTAAGAAATTATGCCAATAATTGACAACTTGGACATCATAAAACTAACATGCTTCTGCAGAGCTATATTAGCAATCAATATAGTGGAAAGGAATAGCATAGAATGGGGAATAAAGTTGCCATCTATATCTGACAGAGGATTGATGTAAAAAATATATTGAGAACTAAAAAGAAAGAGAGACTCAGAGGGTAAAAAACAACAACAAAGTCCAACAGACAAACCAAAACAAAAACAAAAAACAAAAAACAAAAAATCCAAAACTATGGCCAGAGACCTGAACAGAGAGTTCTCAAAAGAAGGAAAAAGTGTGGCTAGGAAATATAAAAAATAAATAAATAAAACAAAGTTCCCAGACAGTAGGGAAATGCAAATCAAAACAACTCTGAGATTTTTAACTTAGCCCAGTCAGAATGGCAAAGAGCAACTGACCACAAAAACTGGTTGTGGGAAAATGACGGGGACCCTCATTCACCGTTGATGTTGCAAACTACTCAGACCATTCTGGAAATCAGTGAGGATAACCCTCAGAAAGCTAAAAATAAATTTACCATCTGACTCATCTTTTGTGGTTTTTGGTATCTACCCAATAGATTAGAAATCAAACTCCTTAGATGCTCAGCCAATACTACTCTAGCTATAATATGTCAGAAATAGAATAAAACTAAATCTCTTACTGATGAGTGGATAATAAAATTGTGATACAAAGGTAATATGGAATACTATTCAGCCATAAAGAAAAATAAAACCATGAGATCTGCAGAAGCAGAAAAAAAAAATTATGAGTTACCTCACTCAATAGGTAAGGTAATCGGAAAAAAAGAAAGAAAAAAAAAAAAAAGAAAATTGCATCTTCTATCTCATCCAAGGTGCCTAGCTTAAAATCTTCAGATGTGAGTACATAGTATTGAGTAACCATAGACACCAGGAAAGTCAAAAGGAACCACTACAGGATTGAGGTGTGTGATGGAGCAACAAAGAGGGTAACAACAGAGTACAAATGATTTTATGGTGGAAATGGGAAACTGTGGAGCTCTTAGTAGGGAGGAGAAAGATAAATATAGAAGAAAAAGAAGAGATAACTACAAATAGTAGTAAGGAGATCTGAAAAAGTTATAAGGAATCATATATCATAGCTATTAACTATCTAAAGAACCTATAATGCATTTAATTTAGTATGTAAATAAGCATTTTAGATAGATAGATAGATAGATAGATGATAGATAGATAGAGATATGATATCTTTTCTGGGATAACTCACTCAATATGATCTTTTCTACTTCATTCATTAACATATTCACCCATTAGACAAATTTCAAAGACTGATATAGTTGGGTAATATGATAGAACTCTTTTTAAATTGTGTGTGTGTGTGTGTGTGTGTGTGTGTGTGTGATGAATTTTCCAATTTTGGCAAAGAATGCTCTATGAGCCAAAGATCATCTAACAAAAATCCCAATACCATGTATGAGAAATTGCTTTTGAATTTTTGGTCAGGATTTTTCACTAACAATGTACAGACTGTGGCTATTGCACTTAGTTGCTTCCCAGACATGGAAGGTAGATCCCTATGGTGGAAGACAGCATTCTGAGCTGAAATAGTTCCTTGTGAAGAACTTTTATAGTATCAGAAGGCATCACACAAGCTTCCAAATGAGGGAAGGCACCAACAACCCAGGTGTGATGCAAATGATTCACCACAATTATCAGTGACTTAAACCCTAAAGATGAAGTAATGGCACACCTATCTTGGCAATAACCAAGAGCTCTCTAATTGGATTTAAGACAACCTGCAAAGAGTGAAATAGGACCTAATACTGGAAGTAGCCAACTACCCAGGGCTAGTGAAGACATGGGAACCTACAGCCATGTCACTAAATCAGCATGATCCTCAAATAAATTCTTTTATTCTTTGTCCTTATGCCCACTGATAAATGTAATCTTCATTCAACAACAAAGAAAGTTTTCTTTACAACAGATAGAGACCACTTCGGAAAGCCAGAGTCAATCAAAATACAGAATTGAAAGCTCAATCCCAATGGACAGATATATCTACAATGCAAATATGATACCTAAGGCTCAGGCAACATTGGTGAAGAGGGAATACAAAATTTTAAGATCCAGAAGATCAATGAATTCTTTGTGAAATTGTGCCTCTAAGGAATGCCTGAAGATACACCTATAAAGTTCCATGATGACTGCCCAAACAAAAGCTTGACAAGAACAATAACAACACACATGTCAATGGACAGGAGAGAGCCTACAAGACCTGAGATCTACACAAAGAAGTAGAGGCAACTAAGGAATGCTGAAAGTTAGAGAAAACATCTCCCCAGGAAAGAGCACACTAATTGTCTATCCAATACCAAATGGTCAGCCCTGAAAACATACACGAAGGTAACATTATGCAGTCTGAGCAGGTTGTGTTTAGTAATGTGTATGTGTATGGGCACGCACGTGTGCGCATAAGTGCTTGTATATGTGTAAAACAAGAGTTGATTTTAAAAAATAGGTCATAAAATTGAAAAAGAACAAAGGAGATGATGCGGTTTTGATAGAGGAAAGGGAAGGTGAAATCAAATAATTATATTAAAACCTGAAAATAAAATAATTGAAAAATTGGCGCAGCAGCTAGGAAGTCTACAAGAAAATGATGAAAAGTTTAATGGAAATTGAGTAAACACATAAAATATCCAATTAATGGCCATAAACATACTTTTGGTTCCTTCCTTATGCTTTTTTTTTTGAGTTTTGGAGTAAACAGGGGGAACTATTATTGACATATTGGAAATTAGAGAAAAAGAATTTGCATAGCAACTATGAGAAGACACAATAATTATCTTAAAATATTAAGTACAGACAAATGCCAAATTAAGCAAAAAGAGGGTAATTCCTCAGTCAAATATATTTTATTGGAGACGGATGCTGTAGTTGCACAGAAATGATCAGGTAAACTACAGTACCAACCCAGAAGGACCATACTCAGCATCAGCATCTTCTGCTGATCAAGGGTCAATAGCAGCTTTGAACTTTTAAATTCCAAAGTAAAATTGTTTCCTTGGATGAATGGACAGTGATAAAGAGGTTGAGTACGATTGCCTACACACGAGATGAAACTGCCTCTCTTGAGTAATGCCTTACTTTCTGCATGGCAAGCCCCTTCAGCATCTAACTAACTGCTGGTGCTTTTAGTATTGTGATTGTGGATGAATTTATAATACTATTTCAGCAGCCAACAGGAAATAACAGATCATGTTTGATGTTGATGCTCATATGAACAGAGGAATTTATCTAATAAATAAGCAGAGACGATAAAATGTCAAGGATCCTGGTGTGCAGTATATTTTTGTCCTGCAGTTTGCAGCACGACAACAACAATAACATTAATGAGATGAAGAAGAAAATAAAAATAATAGCAATGAGACAAAATAAATTGACAGTCACATATTAATTCTGAGGACGCTAATGAATAAGTTAAAATTAATATTGGAAGTATTTTGTTTCCATATTTTTAGTAGTGTCTTCAATAGTATCTTGAAGATGCTCACTGAAATCATTTACAGTGCTGTTACCTGTAGTCAACTAGTTGACACTTGTCATTCTCTGTCAAGCTACTATACAGGAAAAAGTACTTATTAAAAATACTAGCATAAATGTTCAATTAGATTTTCAAATAAAAATGTACTCAGAAATTCCTACATTTTACCAAGGAGAATGTCACTCATTTGGAGCCTGGTGGTGGTGGCACATGCCTTTAATCCCAGTACTCAGGAGGCAGAGGCAGGTGGATCTCTGTGAATTCGAGGCCAGCCTGGTCTACAAGAGTGAGTTCCAGGACAGCCAGAGTTACAGCAGAGAAACCCTGTCTCAAAAAATCAACAAACAAACAAACAAGTATTCGGAGACCCAGCCAGTGGACTGGCCAGGTGAGCTGGCTAACCGCAATACATCTGGTTCTGCCGACACAACCCACTTCTCCGAAGCTCCTCCCAACTCTCCTCCAGCCCTGCATCCCCTGCCCAGGAGCCCAGAGCCAGTGTAGACCCAACCAGTAGTCTGACCAGCGGCTGAGTAAGCCACCAGAGCTCCAGCACTCGGGTGGAGACACCCCAGCTTAACAAGAGGCCACAAAGAATAGAAGACAAGAGAAGAAACAAAGGAAGAAAAAGAGAAAAACTGCTCCAAGTGTCATATCACAACTATGTCAGCAAAATGCATTTTTGTAATTAGAGACATTTAATCTTGGGTTTTTCAGATCATATTTAGGGTGCCTACCCTATGTAAACTTGCAGAGATGCAGTAACATGCTCATATGCATAAAGGAAGCATGTGTCATGTTTAGTATTCAATTTTACTACTAGGTATTTGTCTTAAGTCAAAGTCAATGTCACTCAAATCTGAATATCTTTCTTTGATCATTGTTCTGGCCTTAGCATATTCAGTATTTATGATCTGAATCTTTTAGCATTTATACTAATATATATATATATATAAAATATTATAAAGGAAAAACAAAAGTAAAAAACAATACAAAACAGAGCAAATGAGTTCTTTTCTTATTTAATACTGAACCCAGGAGGTGAGAAGAGCATTCAGGATGTAAAGGCATGTGCTGCCAAATCTATTGACCTGAGTTCAATTCCCAGGACAAAACCAACTTCCAAAAATTGTCCTCTCTCTATATATGGCGCAGTACACACACATTCACACATACACAGTAAATCATAAGTAACTGTAAAATGTACGTGTGAACTGTGAGCATGATTTAATCTTGTGAAATATTTATAAGTAGGTACAAAGCAAACCTTGTGCTTTGATAAATTGTCTGTAGTGAATGGACATGTTAAGGAGGGTGTAGACATGGAGTTTATGTGTCTTCCTTCTACCTGTTAGGTTTTGTGTGCTGGAAAGGGACTTTGTCTTTTTTCTCTGTCTTACAACATAAATCGATGCTAAATAAATGTTGATAAAACACATAATGCTGTCAGTTGTGAAATTCTGTTAGTCATTCTTCAGCATATTAACAAAATGAATTTTTAAAGATTACGTTTACTGAAATAACATTTTTCAGAAAATTTTGCATTTCAGATACTCTGACAAAAAGTTCATTATGTGTTATATCACAGAATAAAGTATGCTTCAAAGCCATCTTTTAATGGGTTCCCTTTATTTTTGAAATTGTGTAAAAGTGAAGATGTCTACTGTCCACATTTTAATATATGCTAAATTCTGCCTAGAAGCTTGGTTCTATAAATAAGTTTTAACAAGTAGAATACTTAATACTTAAGAATTCAAAATATTTCTGCATAACACAAAGACTAATAGATGTAATTGACTGAGGATTTTAGAAAGGAGTTCCTTTCACGGAGATGAGAACAGGGAATCTGCTAGCACTGGTCAAGTTTCAACAAAATTCTGCTATAAAGGAAGGAGAAAGCAAATGTATTATAGACATAGAATGGCATAATATACTCCTGTCAGACAGGCTCATGGAATGTCATTTAAAAGACTATTTTGTATCAAGTGCTAATTATTTTCATTTGATTTGTAGCAATAATCTGATTATGGAAAACCTAACCTTCTGTCAATATTTAAGTTGCTTGTATTCAATATCTTAATATACATTATTGCTCTTTTACATCGATATGAAATAAAAGTGATAGTTAAAAGTCATAAAATTCCATTTTAAAACTGGCATATACCCAAAATAAATGAAACCAAAAATTGTTAAATCTCTTTATGAATCTCTAAATTCTATTTTTGTGAAAATAATAAAGGTAAGTTTGGGTCAAAAACTTAGCATCCAAAGGATGTGTATATTTTAAGTTTTGCTATAAGCGTGAGGGCATAAGAAAGTGACAACGCTGAGCTTACAACTGTGTGTCTTTGTTACCTGCTCAGCTTTGTGCGAGCACCAACATCACAACAGACGCCCATATTCTCTTCAGTGAAGAGATCCCTCACTCCATAGTAAAACAGAACATCTTGGATTTTAGATGCCTCCCGGTGTGTCTTCACTAATCATGTTATATGCCTTTGTTTTTGGAGTCTCCAAAGCTGCTAAGGAAACTGCTGTACACTATACTGCTCCTTTAAGAAGAATAACTCTGTAAGTGAGCATCCAAATTCCCCCTAAATACACTGACTGGCATATTGCTCATATACCTGTACTCACAAACACACACACACACACACACACACACACACTATAAATTCCATATGCAGAGAAGATTCTATTGACATATTTTTATTGATAAAAATTTACTTGTTTTTATTTTTATTTGTAAAAATTATACTCTACTAATTTGATCAAGCTAAATTTAGAGTCTAAAAATATACAGAGATCATCTATGGACTCATTGTTTAGACATACTGTATAGATTTTAGTGAATGTTTAAAGTGAATATAATACAATATATCACTGATATATATATGTGTATATATGTACATTTTATATTATATTACATATAAATGTAAATGTTAACACATAGACTATGCAGGCCATTAGGAGTTAACAGCTCTGGGCCAGATCCAAGTTGTATTATATTCGCACATCTTAGCTTTTCTTTTCCCAAAATCAATATCTGCAAATAATAAATGAGATCCCAGAGGGTTAACCTCCAACTTCCAATGAACAACATTGCAATTGGTCATAGACTCAATAATGCAGGTGAGTGTCACGCTATGGAATATCTTTTGCACACTATAATAGAAAATTAACAGCTCTCAAATAAGCACCATGGTTACTCCAAAGATTACATAACAGCTTAGGTTAGAATGATCTCCAAACTCTGAAAAGGATAAAATGTCATAAAAAGTGAAAAATGAACAAAGCTTCCAACATCATGTTTTATTTGATTATGTACACTATATATTATCCAGCAATAAATAAATAAATAAAATCTTCGTGATTAAAGGCATCCTATTGACAACAGTGTCTCAATAAGCCACAATGGAGTGATGTCTATGATGTCTGAATCAATTTTGTGAATCTCAGTACAATAACACACATTATAGAATCAGGAGCCTGTGTTGTATAATTTCCTTAAAATTAGTAATAAGCAAGACCTCGTGCCACTGTAAAGCTTAATGGAGAATAGAGTTTTCCCATCAGAAATGTAAGCTTTGTTTATTCCTTCTGTCATATGACTCCATTCTGTTGATTGAGTCCTGACTATGAATTCTTAAACTAAATTTATCAGACAATGAACAAGTAACTAATTTGCACACACATTAGTGTACAGAGCTGAGAACCAGTGGGACAAAGGTTAATAAACATTAAGCCAAAGAATGAGATCCTACCCAGCATCCTTCTGTCAGGTCAGAAAGCTGGAGAACTGCCCACTATAATCATTTCATTCTAGAAAGATGCAGTAGCAAATGACAGAATATCTGTTTTCCCACTTTTCTGGACAAAACTGTGAATAGTAAATATGTTAAAGACAAGCCAAGATAAAACAAATATTCTAAGCTTTACAAAGTTTCCTTATTTACCTCCACTCTTAAGGGTGCTAAAAGCATGTCAATTCATATACATGTTTACCTCATAGGTATTCACAAATAAATCAGACTGTTAAATAAGGTAAAACTTCAACTATTTCTTTTGAGATGCAATATGGGAGTTAATAGATATCCAAAGTGTTAGATACTGAATCAAAGTAAAGCTATCCATTTCTCACAATCACTGTTGAAGCAATTATCCTGAAACAAAAAAAAATCTAAAAGCATAAGAAATACTATGTAGAAATCATATATACTGAAGAATAGTGGAGACTTACCCACAGCTGCCACCATCCAGTCATTTGCCAGAAGTAAGAGTGAGCGGCATTTCCTGCATGTTACTAGTCTCTCACTTCACGAGGGAGTTCCACCACCTGATCTAGCACTCTCTGCAAAGACTGGAGATAAAAAATAAGATCTTCTTGCCAGGTTTATTTTTATTTTATTTTATTTTTTGGCATTTTCCTTCTAGTTCTTTCTCTTAGTGGTTTGTGCCATGAGCACAAAATGGCACCGTTCTTTCTCCCTCCACGGAGGCAGACGTCGTAGAACGAGCGTGTGTGTGAAGAGTAAGACAGAACACCACTTCCTTATCAGGCGCTTGTTAAGCTTGTCCAATCTATGGCAATCACTTCAGTCCCAGGGGTTGGAAGACACAAGATGCAGGGGGAAAGGGAAGCAAAAAGCTGAAGAAAGATCAATACTGCACTGAGAAACAAGAAGTGTAGGCTATTTACTTTTCATTGATCTGATGATGCAGGAGAAACACCTCAAACTGGCATTAAATTGAAGGAATACATCTTTTGTGAGTTTGTGTGTACGTGTGTATGTGTGTATGTGTGTGTGTGTTTTAACTTCAAGGTCAGAAAGGAATGGAAAATAAATTAGAATAAACAGAGACTAATCACAGGAGTACAATAAAACTATTAATCCACATTACAAATGCACTTGCTAATATAGTTAACTCTCAAGTTGAATGAGGTCCACAGAGGAACAAATACTACAAGGTTATGTTTCATTTCATTTTAAAGTTGCTTTACCTTGTACCTGGAACTGCAACAATATAGTGGTATATGAGATATTAATTAAACCAAATTTTATTGCCTGGCCAGAGGCCCAGTATTATTCTGTAATCATCTCAAAGCAAGATAAATGTCCAGAATACATATTCATTAGAAAGTGGTTCTATTACAGCAACACAGGGGAACACTGAACTTTAATTCTTAGAGCGTGAGGTAAAGAAAACCTGAATAGATTGAGACTGGCTTTACAAAGAGCTGCTTGTGAAATTCTGACTCATTTTGAAAACTCAGGATGGGGCTTAGTGCTTAAAGTGCTTGCTGCTTCAGCAACAGAGACACAATTCAGATGCCCAGAACCACATAAAGACCTTGTGAGCATCACAGTTTACCTACTAGTAAGAAAGATTAGCCATATTGGCAAGCTCTGGGTTTGATTGAGAAATCCTGGCTCAAAGAATAAGGTTGAGGAAGACCTGTTGAGCAAGTTCTCAGGACTAAAAAACACAGGCAGACATACATGTGTATCCCCCACACATATATGTTCACAATGTGGACACACACACACACACATGCACACACATAACCCACAAGCAGGAACAGAAGGAAAATAAGAAACTAAACAATTAAATAAAATTCAGATAATAAAGTCCAATATAGCCCTGGAGGTATAGATGAGTTGTTAAGTATATTATTATCATGTATAAGTCTTCCAAACTGAAATGTCCCACTATATGTAGGCAGAAACTATTTAAATATATGAAATTCATTTTAAGCCCATCATATTTGACATTATATGTCTTAATAAATCTTACTAAATTTAGAATAAATTCATCCCTTTGACATTATTGTTATAAGATAATTTTCATTTTACTTATTTATTTGTCCCTTCATACATTTATGTAAGTTTTGTTGCAATCAACCCCTTCAAATGTATGTATTAAGAGATGTGATTTTTCATGTGGCATTCAGATAAATGCTGATTTTACCTGGGTGAGAATTTCAGCAAGAGACAAACACTGTAATAAATGTAAAATTTCTCAACTTTACTACAATATTTTAAGAGCGATACATGTGTGCTAAATGCATGTGTCTCAATAGTAAGTAATTATGTAAGTAAAATAATTACTTGTTCTATTAACAAATCTTGATGATGATGTAATAATCCTGACCAGTTTAGAAAAGGTTAATGTGATGAATCCAGGAGCAACTACAGCAACTAGAAAACCCACCCAATGTAAAAATGAATTGTTTTTTTTCTCCTATGACAACATTCATGTTCTGTTGTTACTACGTTTTAAGTAAATTCAAACTACAAGACCAAAATGTCTCAATATTATAGCTATTTCTTTTCCTTTGATTTGTAATCAATGGTACACTGTCTATATAATTGTTGTTATTAAGCAAAATTAAAATGAATGATATACATGATATAGATATAGATACACATGATTAACTGTCTTTTCTAGCCTATAACAAGCTTTATTTTAAATGGTGAAATTAATTTTGTCTTCTAAATAGGTGCATTTATTATTTTCATCTATGTTTTTTCATTTTAGTTTTTATTTCTGAAACACTGTCTTAGTTAGGGTTTCTATTCTGTGAAGAAACACCATGGCCATGGCAACTATTAAAAAGGAAAACATTTAATTTAGGCTGGCTTAAAGGTTCAGAAGTTGTCATCATGACTGGGGGCGTGCAATGCACACAAGGTGTTGGGGAAGGAGTCGAGAACTCTATAGCTGGATGGACAGAAACAGGAAGTAAAATAACACACTGGGCCCGGCTTGAGCTTCTGAAACCTTAAAGCCAGTGCCCACTGACACACTTCTTCCCACAAAGCTACATCTACTCCAACAAGGCCACACCTCCTAATAGTGCCACTCCCTAGGAGCCTAAGGAAGCCATTTTCAATCAAACTACCACATTATCACTACAGATTTGAAGAATTTACAAGAGTCTATATGATGTTTGTAAATTCTATTTGCTATGAGTCTTCTTTAAAAACTGGAACAATTTATTTTACATTAAACAAACAATAGACCATGGGGTTGGAGAGATGGTTCAGTGATGGAGTGGGCTTGCTGCTCATCACAAGATAAGAGTCAGGCTCCTGGTACCCACTGCAGGTGGCTTGCGCTCTTCTGTAACTGCAGGTTCAAGGGATCCAATGCTTCTGGTATAAGTACATCTATACTTACAAGCACATATACATAGACACATACACACATATAATTAAAATATTTTTCAATAAAGCAAACATCTATTTACAAAAGATCAGATATTCTTTTAAGAAATTGAAATTATCTAAAGATATAAAAATCCTTTATTGCATTTTTATTATTCTCAATACACAAATCAAAGTTTCTTGATCAATACCTCCTTATTTGTACATGTTAAAATTAAAGCATCTTTGATAATGTCACTATGTTTTTAACAAAATTATTAAAACTTATGAATTGGAAATAATTATAGATTAATATTTTGTGCTAAAGATGCATGTGTTTTCCGTGTTACATATCTCTGCGTGATACAGATTATGATACTAATTCTTGATTTTATTTCATTATCTAACTAAGGCACTGTGTTAATTACTTTAATGTCCATTGCAGGGTCTTGTCCAAGCAATAGTGATTATTCAAAGCACTTGGTTCGTGGCCATACCCTCAGTCACTAAGGAGTTAGGAGGCTTCCCAAAGAAATGACTATTGTGAAACAAAACTGTATTATTTATTATTTCCTGTCAGTGCACCTTCCTACTTCATAATTCCTTTTCTTCTCCAGACGTTAAACAACTATCATCTCCAAGTGGATCATTTTTCGTGTTTTTAATTTTTATGAATAATCTTTTAAGTTTTATCCACATGCCCTAAATCTGTTGTGCATTTACTATAATCATTTCATAAGCTGTTTCTTACAGTGTTCATTAAACCCTCTCAAGTAAACAGTGAGGCTCTGATTTTTGTTTAAGGAAAAGAAAGGAGGAATGTGAAGGCGAAAAGTGTACACCAACATCCATGAAACCAGAAAGAAACAACATCCTTAGGAAAAAGAAGGAAAAGACAACATTCACAACTACTTAAAATTTTATATTTTTAAATTATTCATTATTTATTTTCAGTTTCTGATGCTTTTGAAATTTTCTCATTAAACATGCTCATATTAGCTCATCCCAAGCTAGCAAGCAGAGTGACGGGCATAG
Source organism: Cricetomys ansorgei (assembly GCA_026225945.1). Classification (NCBI taxonomy): domain Eukaryota; kingdom Metazoa; phylum Chordata; class Mammalia; order Rodentia; family Nesomyidae; genus Cricetomys; species Cricetomys ansorgei. The sequence goes on along the minus strand of JAMJFZ010001230.1, from coordinate 3,448,948 downwards.
GATTGACACCCATGCTCATCACGGATCACTCTCTCAAGTCCCAGGGGTTTATGCATTATCTTTATTGCCTAAGAATCCCCTGTAAAGTAAGCATAGAGATGCACATTTTCATGGTATTTTCTACCTTGACTTTGACATATCTTTTTGAGAAATCCATCTTGACATGCCTGTCAGCTTGCCATTTCCATTTTTAATAGGGTGAACAATAGGTGATAAAGGTTGATTAAGAAATGAACCTGGAGATGATTTTATTATAATTTGCTTCCTTTCATATATAACCATGCAATCTATTTTTGTCATTATGAAAGGAATATATTGACATTTTAGAATTTTTAGTTTAATATATTTTCGAATCTGTTTCCTTGGATAGAACATAAAATTAACTGGAAGTAAGGTGGTCTTACTTTTCAAAATAAATACATTTAAATTATGAAACTACTTTATTAAGCAATTCTTAATTTCCATTATGAAATGGAATTTGCAATTAAATTAGGAAGTCATAATTTGGACAGTTCTAATATAACGAATTCAGCATTTATGAGTGTTGACGTTTCTTCCTACTACATAATTTTAAAATTAATCAAAATTCATTTTATAATTCTTAGATATGTATCAATAAAAATATAAACATTCATTACTAAAGTATTTATATTTGTGCTTACCATAATTTTAAGAGATCGATAAAATTCAGTTCCTCCTGTTACAAATTTCTGCCTCACAATTTAATTGAAACACTATGACTTAAGAGCTCAGTTCTATGAAATGCGTTCCTTAGTAACTAGGTCTATGGTAGTAGTCAAGTTACTGAGAACAGCTCCAGGAAAAAAAAAATCTATCTTTTTATTAGTTACGTTTTTGTTGCTGTGACCAAATAGCTGATAAAGGGTAAATTTAAAGGAGGAAACATCTGAACTGAGGACTCAAGGAAATCCTGTCCACATTGAGGGAAGAGTGGAGCTGCAGGAGTTTGAAATGGTTAGTCATACACATGATTCCCACAAGCAGGAAACAAAGAGAAGACAGGCAATGGGTTATAAAACTTCCACATGTGTCTCTGTAACCACCTTTCCTCTCCACTAATGCTACGCCTTCTAAAGGCTCCCCAACCAATCAAAACAAAACTAGATGTTGACTAAGTGTTTAAAAACATGAGACTACTGCAGATATTTCTCATTCACACTACAAATGGTGTGTCATATTGGCTTACCAAGAAGTTGAGCTGGGCTCTAAAAACCAAAGGTCTACTCTTAGCAAACCCTTTACTCTAATAAGCAGTCCATTATAAGGGAAAGTCAGACCCAAAGGAGTAAAAGGCGGCTGGTCACATACATTGTCCCCACAGTCAGAATGCAAAGGCAGGTTAAGAAGTTGACATAACCTCATTTTGGCCTCAGTATACCACTTTCTCCAATGCTGAGTAGCAATTTTTTTTTTTTTAACTGATGTGTTCCATCCTAGAATAAGGCTCTTTCCGATATGAGAAATAAACAAAATTTACAAGGGTCAAGAAGTGAATAATAAATGAATCTTAAGTTCCTGAAGCTTACAAAATTTATAAGATTCCTTTCCAAGCTTATGTAAGCAGTAAGTGCTGACGGGAGTAGAAATTCTCCGACCTGCTGGTCTGCCTGAAAGTCATTCAGGAAACTATGTTTGTTATTTGTCACCCATGCTGTGGCAGACTTTTCAGTGATATGGTTGCCTCTGAGTTTCCCATTGTTCTATAAGTAACCCAAATAATAAACATTTTGGGGATCCAAAACCTTAGAACCCATGAATAGAACCAAATAGTGAAGAAGAAAATACAATGGAAATGATGGACAAACCTCAGTTCTGACCTACACTAAAAGGGAAAAAGCTGAGAACAAAACCATGATATTCAGGGAAAATGGCACCCACATTGCTTAAAATTGAAAAGGCTTTCAGATGAGCAATGAAGGAGCCTGTCACTTCTGGCTCATGAGGCTATGGGATCAGTGTGAGAGATTTAGAATCCAATTATCCATTGACGTAACAACTCCAACCCCACCTCGAAACAATGTGAACAGAATCAGTCTTTGACAGTATAGTTCCAACAAGTCACTAGGATCACTTGGTTACCACATTCTGAGAGCCACATGAACTGCAGCACTGGGAGACTGTGGTGGAAAGACAGGTAATACTGAGGAAGCTGGGCATGAGAGAGTCATCTTTTGAGGTTGAGATTATCAGGTTGTATACATCTGCGTTAATAGAAGAGTTAAGACTGGACTCAAAAGGGACCTCAGGACTGGTAAGAGACTGCTGTGACTTTGATGAACCCCATGGTGGAATATGACCTCTCTGAGAAGATGAAAGCAAGGTAGGAGAAAATTGGTCATTGGGGAATAATTGAATGTAGTTGAGTTCACGAGGCTGTATTTTTAACTTTATTAATAGAAGTCCCCACACCAGGGACTTTCTTAAACCTCGGCCTAGCAATTTCATAGCACTCCTACAACATCCACAACAAACAGTGGCCACTGAACTGCAATCACCCCAGTCTCTCCAATAGTCAGCACCGAGTGTCTACAGGACTAACTAGTACACTCCTCCTACATGATTTAAAATAAACCATGTTTTTGACAAAAGCAAAAACAGAACTGAACTTCAATTCAGGTATACCTCAATCTTGTAGCTCTCACACAACCAGCCAAATAAAGCTGCATTCCCGGGTCTCATCACAAAAACACAAACAGTACGAAAGTCTAAGATAATGCGTGCCTCACTGAAGGCTTGATGCATAGACTAACCTTAGGACATATAATCTAAAAGAACAACAATGAGCAAATAACAAAAGCCCAAGTAATTTAAAGAGATTGTGAACAAACAACAGAATATATTTAATTGAGAACACAAATAAAAGGAAATTCAGGAAAGCACACATGGGGGATGAATAAAACAGTAAAGACAAGGCTGGAGCTGAAAAACTAAACACTATAAAGAGACACTGCCCAAACCTCAATCTGAACTGAAGATGGAGAAAACCCAGTGGAAAGCCTTACCTGTTGAATGGATCAAGCAGAAGACAGGATAATAATTGCTGAAGACAAAGTAGAGGAATTGGACTACTCAATGAAAGAAAATGAAATTCTAAAAATCACATGAAAGGAAGAATATTCAGCAACTTTGTGACTTTACAACTGGTATGAAGCTTTAGGGTATTTACTGAACCCATAGCAGGATGCCTTTATGAGGATTGAGAGAAGAGCACTGCAGATAAGGGGCTAGTCTCAGTCCATCAAGGCAAATTTAAGAAGACTGGTGTCAAATTGGAATTCTTAGTGGGGGGGAAAAATTAATAGAAAATCAAAGGTTATACTAGTGAGTATCTGGAAGGCTACAGAGTCTGAGGTACAGTTCATAGAAGAATAGATTAATCTTGTTCTAGATTTGGCAATTATCTTCCCAGAATATACAATGTAAAGTGTACTGTGTTCATCAAGTACATGACATCTTTCGGCAGTCATATGTGGTTGATGGGAAGGCAAGAGGCACAGTGCTGGTTTGAAGGCCATCAGAAGTGATGAGCTGATTCCAGGAGCAGGTACAACAAGCCAGTGTACATACTTTGGCTCAGAACAGGTAGAGAAACTGTTGGATAAGTTGGGATAAGAAATGGCTAGTTTGTAGACTGAAATAAAAGACAAAAGAATGTTTCAAAAAATTATGGATTTTTGAGAACTTGGAAAATCAGCTACCCCGAGATAAACACAATAAGAAAAATATTTAAGCAGCAGAGGTAATTTAAACTCAGGATTCCCATAGCGAGGGGAATAAACTTGGAGCTTTCACTGATAATTTCTAGGTTTATTTGTTTTCATTTATATGTATGAATGTTTTGCCTGCATGTACATATGTGCACCACATACTTGCCTGGTGTCCATAGACATCAGGAGGTGTCACAGTCCCTGGAACTGGAGTTGCAGATGGTTGTGAGCCACCATATGGGTGCTGGGAATGAAACCCAGGTCTTCGGCAAAAACAGGTGCTAAATGCTAAACCATCTGTCTAGCCTTATTATAAAAATGTAATGTGACTCAAAGTTTAAATATTGTGCATATATTAAATAGCAAATTTTACTATTAGGGAGAATAAGTAAAAATGGATACTCATTAGCCGCTGATATTAAATGACAATCTTATTTAAGATTTTTAAAAAAGATAATGGCTGAATGAATTAGAGACTGAACTAAAATTATTAAGATAAAAAGGATATTCATCCTTTAGTTGCTTATAGTTCTTAATTCTTGTGTAGGGTTGATACCTCCTGGCCTTTCTCTTGCTTATCTTCTCTTATCTACATTAGCACTATATATTTTTTTTCCCATGCTATACTATAAATTTATATATGTAAACACTATATATATATATGTGTATGTGGAATATATATTATATATATATATTATGTTGTTACATACACATATATAACAATTAATGTAAATAATGCTTTACATATGCATATGTAGCAAAAATTAATGTAAAAAGAGGCAAGAAATCAAAAGACAGAAAGAAGTGGCATGGAGGAGGATTTGGAACTAGGAAAGGGAAGGAAGAAACTATGTGATTATATTGTGATGTCAAAAAGAAAAGAAAAAAATGCTAGAAAGCATACAACAGTTCCTGAGGTAAGCGGCAACAATTTTAGAAAGCTGAATGGCCCAAAAGGCTACATTTTCAGCCACTTCTACTCTAAGGTATGGACAAGAACACAAAGGCCACAGTGAGTGAGAGACAAGGGAGTCACTGGAAGAGCAGATGTGCTTGTTGGGAAAATGCCCAGGGCCTCAGCATCTGGCTTGCATGCTCCTGCTTCCTGTCTTTGTCCCTGCTGTCCTGCAGGAAACAGGAAACACATTTTACATGGAGTGTAAAGATCACCAGGGTTTTCAGAAATACAGGTACCTATGAAAGACAATAAAAATGACATGAACTTTTCAATTTATTTTTTAAAGAGCAGGAAGAAAAAAAGGAAAAAAAAATGTTTCTTAAGATTTGAGTTTCAAAAACAAAGTATAACAAACTGATCTAAAAAAGATACCATGGGAAGCTTTAGCTTGAGCTGAGTGAAGCAAAAGCTCTGGAATCAAATCCTGACCCCATGTGACTGTGTGTTCAGATATGTCATCTGAATAAAAAGTAGCTGTTCCAGGGTACCTCTTTCTAGATTTATTAGAAGTTCTTGACTTGGTGCAAGAGGAAATTTTGTAATTTGCCATAAAGTTTGTTTTCTGAATAAACAACAAGACAGTTGGGTTATAATTACAAAGAAGAAATAGAAGAAGAAAGCCATTTTTTTTTGAGGTGATATAGAAATTTGAGGAAAGAGTAAATAAAATCTATACCTGCCAATCTGAATCAGAGACTTATGTCTTCAGGATAGTTTGCATATTAGCGTTACTAAGATTATGGGATGACAGAAAATAGTTGTGCTGCCTCTCCTCTCTCCTCATGCTCTGTCATCAAACACAGGCCTCACAGCCTTACCCTAGAGTCTGGGAAGCTGCACATTTATTTCCTCATTTGTTATTCCAATTTTCTACTCTTATGTATCTACTTAGATTAAACCTCTCTTAGTTGCTATTTCCAAATATTCTGTTAAAAAATGTAGGATTAAGAAATACATTTAAAATAATATCTCATTTACATGTACAAAGGTTTGGCTCTTGCTTTTTACTTTGGAATGGTCAAATTTTGATTTAATTTATTCTAACGTGTTCCATCTTTAAAATCACATGGCTTCCATGAGAAATAACTTTTAGCTAAATAGAACTTGTGTGCACTGTAAATTCTCTTTCCTGATCTCTGTTCCCTCCCTCATGTTGGAAGATAAGAACTAATTTTCTTTCTTCAGGGTCTAACTTAGCACTTGGCAAATTATAGTCTCTTTGCTTCTTCGATAATAGCACTCTACATTCAAAAATATAATCTCTGCCATCTCACTTTGGCTGTGCTCTTGAGCACATCTTTGTTCAGTCACTTTGTTCATTACATGTGATAATAACTACCAGAAAAGAGAAATAAATCAGTTTAAAAGAAAAGGTAATTTACCAGTGATTTACTGAATATACATATGCTGTTAAATATATGCATATGCTCTGATAATGATAGCTCTGGTATTAAAAGACAGACATCTTGATATTAGAAAACTGATTATGAATCTGGGTGAGTAAACCTATGAAGATAAAAATCAATCTTTGAAAAAAATTTTTTACACAATGTTCTGTATTCAAAAGGCACACTTTCAAAGCAATTCACAATTTCTGGCTTTTATGTATTTTATTTCAATAAAATTCAAAAGCAAAATTTAATTACAGTAAAAAAAAAAAGCACAACAACAATGCTTATAAACTTCAGGAGCAATCCCAACCCTGTTCCAAAGCTCAACAGATCTGTTTCCTACTCATGTACTGGAGTTCATTAGTTACGATTAATCTTAAGTACTAATTTAGCACATAGATGTAAGAGAAATCTTAGAAATCTTCTTCTCATCAAGAAGTTAAAAAAAAAGACCAAAATGGAATATGTATTAAAAACATTTCCATGCTCAAGATGAGAGTAATTTGGTAAATAGTATCTGAATCTGACTTCAATAATCATTTAATAAATGTAATATTTTATTATAAAATGTAATTAGGGAAATAAATATTTAAAACTTAGTTTTCTTTTTGTTGATTGGGCAATTATAAAATAAAGAAGAGCAAGCTACAAGTAATATCTTTGAGTTTAGGCTTATGACCAGAAATGATAGCTGTGGACAAAATGAAAAAACTAATTTTCAATATGATACATGATCTTAGTTATCTCTAGCTCTGGAAAAAATAATTTAAGTCAGAAAGCTTTCAGAAGATAAACTGAGTTGAAAAGCAAGATCCAAACTTAAAGATAATTGTATGGCAGACTTAGAGAACAAATGCAGTTGCATATATTGTCACCTGACTAATTTTTAATGTGTCTTTATAATAAAACCATTAATTTGATGAATTCTCCTATGGTTAGTAAAATGATATTTGTTTTTTCCCATTCTGCTTAAGCCTTAGTATTCATGTGATGAGTTTCTAGATTCTATGACATAGGAATTACCTCTACCTTTCTTCTTTTATATTTGATTTCTCCAGAGCTTATAGCCTCAGGTGACATATATTATTAGCCACCATATATACACATAAATAAATCTTCAGATTATTTTAGTATTTTTTTATATCTTTCTGTTATTGAAGATAGATTTTTTTCCATACAATATATTCTGATTGTGGCTTCCCCTTACCTCACTTCTCCAGGATTCTCCCCTCCTATAAGAACCTCTACCCTTTCTGTCTCTTGTTAGAAAACAAATTTTCATACAAAGAATAATAAATACATTAAATAAAACTAAAGCAAACAATCTGTAATAGGACAAAACATACAGAATGAAAAGAGCCAAAGAAAAAGCATGAAACATCATGTTTGTACCCACATACATCTTATAAAAAACACAAAGCCAAAAGAAACTATAAGGTTAAAGAAAGAAAATCAATTAAAAATTCCAGACCGAACATTATGAGACAAAGAACCTCCAAATATGTCACTGAATTCATTTTGTGTGGATATGTGCCCTTTCCTAAGGACTGGTTTGTATCCCCAGTGAGGCTTTGTTTGACAGAACTAATTTTGAGTTGTTATCAACTTTTGGGTTATGGATGGGGGCTTGTGTCCTCTTATCTCAGTGCTGGGACCCTGTCTGTTGCAGACCTGTGCAGGTCATGTGTATGTTGTTATATTCTCTGTGTTCACATGTGTGCTGATCCTTCTGTGTTTCTTTAGTGTCCCCCAGTCCCTCTGGCTCTTAATTCTGTCTTCTCTTCTATAGGTTTCCCTGAGCCTTGAGGGGATGTATTTGATGGACACATCCCCTTTAGGACTGATTATTCCAAGGCATCTCCATCTTTGCACATTATCTGTCTGTAAGTCTCTGTGTTTGTTCCCATCTGCCAAAGGAGGAAGCTTCTCTATGAGCAAGGCAATGATCTATGAGTATAGCAGAATGCTGTTAGGAGTCTTTGTATGGCTACATTGCTTTAGCAGAAGAGCATTATTTGGCTTTCAGCTAGGTCACTGGTTTGCCTCGTTTCAGGTTTTTGGCTGCCTAAGAAGTGTCAGGAATGGTTTCTGTCTCATAGAGTGGGCCTTAAAATCCAATCGATATTGGTTGCTTACTCCAACCAGCTTGGTATCACTGTTGCACTTGGAAATCTTACAGGCGCGTCATCATGGTAGATAGAAGACTTTATATCTGGGTTGGTGTTGACCTTTCTCCTTTGGTAAAGTACAGAGTACCTTCAAGTACCATGAACACTAGTTCACAGGATGAAGGCTCTAGGTAGGTATCAACCTGACTTCTTCATGTTCAAGAGAAGTGTATATGTTGTCTTCAGCAATAGAGCTTTACTGTCAGTTTGTGAAGAGCAGTGGATAGTCTTGGCAACAGCATGGATGATTGTCAGTTACCATGGGGATTCTTTGTTCAGCAACACAGTTAGATGCATCACATCCTTCATAATGCAAGCTCATTTGGTGATGAGAGATGTTCATTTGGAACTCTATTTCCCAAAATAGATCTTCAAATTATTTTAACAGCAAACATTGGGTCTTCCAGCAGAGCTCCCAGATATTGTGAAGCAAAACTTAATTCTTTACCCTCTTTTGTAGAGGAATATTTATTCTTTTAATCTAGCAACTTGGCTTCTCTGGGAAAGGATAATATTCAAGGCCTGTGTGATCCAACTAGAATGCAACACTTGCCTTTCTGTAACCCAACTCAGAAGGCAGTGGTGGCACATGCTTTAATCCCAGCTCTCATGATATAAGAGGGAGCTGTCAGTTAGAGAATCGGTCAGATAAAACGCAGAGGAAGTTCAGCATAAGGAGTCATTAACAGACAGAAAAAATGAGTTTGGGAGAGTCAGCTAACAGCGAGAGTCAGTTTGAAGCCAGCCAAGCAGAGCAGTTTAATCAGAGAAGATGTAGGAGTCAGCCAGAGCAAGCCAGAGTCAGAAGATTTCCATCAGAAACAATCAACTTGGAGAAGATTTTGAGCCAAAACTGAGTGAGTTGAATCAGCCAACCAGAAGACTCAGCTAAACTTTGTACAGCTCTGCATTTAGAAGGAGGTAGTCAGAATGAGCTCAGTCAGCAATAAGTCTGGGAGGCTGGAGCCATCTAGGTTTAGGTTTGAAGATTAGACTGTATGGAGGTTGAAAACCTCTAGGTCCAGGCATTGAATTAGCAAAGAATAAACTGTCCTCTGCCATGAACCCATGAAAATAATTAATAAAATTAACGCATATATCTACATTTATACTCTTCACCATCCTTGATTACCAAGAACTCCAAAGACATCACTGAAACATTAATGTTCTGCACTTTAACTTCAGGAAAGATTTCTTATGTATCTACAGCAATTAGAGCAACAAATAACCACATATGAAAATTAGGTAAACAGAATAAATAAAAACCAGAAAAAACAATAAATATATTACAGATGTCTAAAATGTCATTGCAGAATTTTTTCATGAAGAGCAGAACAGATTCTGTTTTGCAAATTCAGATTAAACTACACATAGTTTTTCCTTAATACAGAAGAAAGTGTGTGAAATGACATTACATTTGATTGATACTGTATAGCATTATCTACATTTATGTTCATTATATTGAAAAATGGGCTAGTTAAAAGAATTTCCTGTTTTAAAAACTTCCAGTAGTTTAAAAGACTGAAAAGAAAATCTGTGAGATTTCATGAATATTTAGTTCTTGTTAAAGATGTTTAAAAAAGCTGCCCTATCATTCATGATTACTGGAAGTATTGAGAGAAAATCAAGTTGCAGATAATATCTCATTAACTAAATTGTGGAATAAGCTGTATCATAAAGTGGTGTACCACAGCTTTGCAAAAGACAGTTTACAATGAATGTCACTAGAAATTTAATGCCTGCAGAAAAGCTTCAAATAAAGAAATTATTCTTGTAGGTGTGCTTCATCCCTATGGAAACTATTTTTCTTTGATTAGTCCTAATTTTTTTTTGTAATGTAACCAAGTGTAAATGCTTCCATAACATCTGTCCTATGCAAAGTCCAGATAAGTAAATGTAAACATTGATCTAATTGTCTTTTTTCTTTTTTTAAACTATTACCTTTTATTTTTTTAAGATTACAATATAAATACAGAGCTAGGCGGTGATGGCACATGCCTTTAATCCTAGCACTTGGGAGGCAGAGACAGGCAGATCTCTGTGAGTTCAAAGCCAGCCTGATCTACAGAATGAGTTCAGTACAGCCAGAGTTACAACAAAGAAACCCTGTCTCAAAAATAATAGTAGTAATAATAATACAAATACATCATTTCCTCCTTCCTTTTTTTCCTTCAAGCTCAAGTAAGTTAACTCTCTTTTAAATTCACAGCTTACTTATTCTTTGTTGTTACAAAGGAGAAAATTCTTTACTTCTTAAGCAAAGAAAAGCATGTTTCTAATAACAATAGTTTTAACAACAATTTTAATAATAAACTACATTTAGATAAACATTCACTGAAAACTTCAGAAAAGATACAGTCAAAAATATTGAATGAAGTCAGGGGCTGGGAAGGGGCCGAATTCCTTAAGCATTTGTAAATAAGATAAAATATATGTAACTAAAGGGTTGCGTCAGCTGTTAGGAGCATTTACTGGTTTGCAAAGGACTCAGTCCTTACATGGTGGCTCAACACATTCTCTAACTCCAGTTCCATAGGATCCAATGCCTTCTTCTGGTGTCCATGTATAACAGTCACATATGGTACATAGACAAACAATCAAAAACCTAAATAAATACTTATAAAATGAAAATAAGACTTTAGAAATATGTAAACAAAGTGAGAACAAAATAAAATATTTAAGATATTAACAGAAAATGGATCAACATAATTCTGTATCCTATGAAATTATCCCTCAAAATGAAAGAAATAAAGTTTTCTTGAACAACCAAAAATTGAGGAATTTACTTTTGATTGACCTGCTGTGTGAGTAGGGGAAAAGAGATCTGCATAAAAAAGGGAGACATTATGGGCTAGGAACCTCAAATTAAACAAAGAAATTAAAAGTGGGGGGGAGATAAATTTATTTTCCTTATTTTTAATCAAACATATAAATGTTAAAATAATAGCAATAAAATGTTATGTCATCTATTAATAAAGTTCTCACTCTTTTGTAGAAGTGAAGTAATAATAGAAAAACTATTATTTTTATAATAATAATAGATAAAAATAATAATTTATAACAATAATAAAAACTATCAATACTATTTTCTTCTTACAAGGCACCGGCAACCAGTTATTCAATGGTACAAGTAAAAGAAGTTTAGTCATAAATACAGTGTAAACTCTATTATCACACCAAATAAGATAAAAAGAGCAGTATGATTAACACTATAAAAACGAAGAAGAAACGATAATATAAAATACTCAATTAAAATGATAAGAGGGGTGGGTGTGATGGTGTACCTATAATCACAGAACTCAAGAGTTTAGGCCCCTAGATGAAGAATTTGTACCCAGCCTGGGCTACATAGCAAGAATCTACCTATAAGTGAATGAATGAGTGAATGAACATGTTTAAAGCAAAAATGCAATACAATCAAATCAAGTAAGCACAGAAAATCAACCTAGTAAACAGTACATACTAAGAAAGAAATATATTAATAAGACCATATCTAGAAACAAACATGTGGATAAAGATATGGAGATTTTTTTAGTAACAACATAAAAAAAAAAGAAATGTGAGAAAAGTAATAAAATGGTATCATTAAAATTTTAAATTGCTTTCAAAATACAGTGTTAGAAGAGGAAATATCAGCTGGGCAGTGGTGGCACATGCCTTTAATCCTAGCACTCAGGAGGCAAAGGCAGGCAGATTTCTGAGTTCAAGGCCAGCCTGGTCTACAGAGTGAATTCAAGGATAACCAGAGTTACAACAGAGAAACTCTGTCTCAAAACAAAACCAACAAACATAGGAAGAAGAGGAGGAGGGAGGAAAAAAAATCTATACTCAGAAAATATTTGGAAGAAACCACCTGACAAAATACAGTATATATCATGTACAAATATATACAAATAACTCTTAAATTTCATAAGGAAGTAACAATGTGATTTTTAAAATTTGCCCCAAATTTATAGACATTTAATCAAGAAAGATGAAAATTTGACATTAAAAATATGTTCTTGCATAATCAGGTAATTGAAAATTAAACAAAAATCCATTACCACTACATATCAATTAAAATGGCCAAAATATAAAATGGAAATATTGTCAAGACTGTATATCAACATAAACAAAAATTCCTTTCTGGTGGAAATATGGAAATACAATGTACTATAGCCACTTTGAAAATCAGGTTGGCAGTTTTGTTTTTCGGTTTTTGATTTGTTTGCTTGTTTTTCCTTCCTTCCTTCCTTCCTTCCTTCCTTCCTTCCTTCCTTCCTTCCTTCCTTCCTTCCTTCCTTTCTTCCTTTCTTTCTCTTTTCTTTCTACTTTTTTGTACAAAATTAATATAGCTTTGCTCTTTCAAAACGTTGTGTTCCTTCATATTTTCTCAAACCAAGCTTAGAGGCATGAAGAATAAAGAAGGATAAACTACCGAAAAACAAACAAAAAAAAAAAACTCAAACAAATAAACAAACAAAAACCAACAAATCAAAACCGAAGATTTTGTGTTTTGATCAAACATAGGACCAGCTTCATCAGTATCAGACAGGGCTTCTTTTGACTAGAGAGGCTCACTAGTTTTTCCCTAGATGTTTCTAATTTTATTTACGAATTCCTACCCAAAGTGGATTCCTATAATACCATTGCATTCCGGGGCCGACAGGCACAATTATGTAGCATATTTAGCAAAACTGTCAATCAAATTGACATCAAAATTCACTAAACAACAGTTTCTTGTTATGTATCAAACTGTAAGTTCTTCCATTTGAAGTCATGAGATGAATCTAGAGCCAACCCTTTCTTCCTTCCCCAAATTAAGGATTTGCTCTTTTCCTTCTTCCCTTCACTTTATGTTTTCAGGGAGAGGCATCTACTCTACATTGTATCCCTCCTCAAGCATCTAGAGCAGCAAACTGGGTTGACCAAAGTCAAATTGTAAAACAGTATTCATTCCAGACAATTTCTAATGGAAGTTTATGTATTTTACTCCTGTGTATTGGGGAGGCGGGTGTGAATCAGACACCGCGGATTTCAAAACAAGTTACAGCAGATATCTCCAGATTGTATGATCATCTTTAGCCTCTCTGGTTATTTTAAGTAGTACTTTAATCCAGAAAATTGTCATAGAAAGTTTTGTTAGAGTTAAAGAAATGCACTGTAGGCCTAAGAATGATTCTGAGATTACTGTTCAACTGAGCCACCTCTGTGTTTGCATTATGACTTAGGATATGCATTGCAGGATAACATGTACCATAGCTTTTAAACGGTATAAAGTAATCTGGATCCAATCCAGAAAGTTGGGTGCCTACTAGCCATGATTTCAGAATCAATTACAAGGGTCTGCTCTGCTGTTTCTGCCATGTTCATGGGGCTTCCCTACCTCAGAGGCAGAGTGCAGGTGCTGGTTGCCTGCTGCAGAGTATGCTCACATTTCATGATTATTCTAGATTTATTATTTTATGTATGGATAGATTTATAGGGCAATAAATGTGTATAAACACACACACATATATAGTATTCATATACATCATATACATACTCTCAATCTAAAAGGGATCGTGTGCGTGTGTGTGTGTGTAATATTTTATCTGTGTTATCTAAAGGTTACCACGCATATTGAAATTAGTTTTTAGGTTAGACAACAGCAAAGAATTTTCAACAGTAGATTTTTTCATGTGACTTTTTTACTAATTTTAGATTTTGACACAGAAGTTGATCACTCTTGAGCTAGGCAGGACATGTTAAGCCTCTCTTCACTGTTATCTCCTGATAACGTTATCACACTCATCTCTGTGTGATCTCAGTCTGTCCTTGCTCTTGAGAAGGTCAGTGTTGATTTTGAGGGTCTCCTTTCCAGAGAGGACAGTAGGAATATGTGTTGCTGACAGTCCAGTTTCTCATAGAGTAGAACGCTATCAGTATACTCTGCTGCTATACTCTGAGCTCAGCTGATTCACAACTTCAACAGTTACCATATTGAGCATTCTATTCACAAGCATAGAGATTGTCGTTTTGTTTTGGAAAAAGACACCATTTTCACAGCTTTTAAAAACATGTTTAATAAGTAAGAATATGACATTAAAGAATGTCCTCAAGTATGTATGGATGTGTCCAAAGGCTAACGGTGAGTTGAAGCTAACCTTGAACCCTGCCCCTAGAGAGTGAGAGTGGGCAGAAATTTGGTGCTCACCACATTTTAGCCCTGGCCAAAACCCAGCCAAATATAGATAAGCAAGCATGCCTCTATGCCCTGAGGGCTGGATTACACAGACTCAAACGCCACACACAGTCAAGGCCACTCCCACATAGGGTGTCCTAACCAACGGACCTTCTCAGGGTCATGGGCTCCTCCCCGTTTGTGATCCTTGATATACAAGCTATAGCCCCCATTAAAGAGAGACACCCACTGAAGCATGTCCAGGTAGTTTTCTGTCTACTTGCTGACTCACGGAGACTGGACAAGATCACAGCAGGATGCAGTAAAACTCATGGCCCAGGAACCCCTCTCCACATGGCCGCCACACCCCACCGAGCCTCTTGGCCTGGAGCAGGCTGCTGGTGGCCTGGGGCTCTGGATGAGAGGCTAGCAGTGGTGGCGGGTCACGTGGCAGGAGGGGGTTCCACCCGCATGGGACTGCAAGTATGAACACTCATTGAACATTGTCTTTCATTTTTTTAAATCAATATATTGAAAAATTGTTTAAAAGAGGAGTGTCTTCCCAGTTTGATGAGTGGAGGCTGGGAGAATATAAGTTCTTTCATATACTTCATGTGCAAGCCACAATAACAGGCAGCAAGGATGCAAACTAATTTAAGGTAGAAAACCACACACACATACAAAATGCTTCCTGCCTGTTGAGGGATAGGCAAGGGGTGTGGATGTTGATGTGTTCTTCAAATGCACACATTGACCTACCAGATTCCCTCAGACACTACACAACTCATGGATAAGGATATAACACTCTTAAACATTGCAAGAATTAAATTGTCTTTCTTAAAAATATAAAAAGAAAGGATGAGAGGAAAGATGGAAGGAATGGAAAGATTGGGGAGGGAAGGAAGGAGAGAAGGAAGAAGAAATATCTCTGAACATTATCTGCTAATATAAAATGAAGACAGTTCCTAAAACATATTGAAGTTTAAGTTAGAAAATGATAATATATAACATGTGTAAGATAATAAACATCAATATCATTGACCATTGAGGTATGTATGGTGATTCAGCATTAGCCGTAAATGAAGAAAAGGCAGTGTCCCTTACGCTAGGCATGGATTACTCTGTGATAACTCAGGAATCATTCCTGTACAAATATACATAGTGATCTGCATTCTGGACAAAAATAATCTCCCAAGTAAGATAGAACATATGAAAAATTCCGAACACAGTGCACAGCTTCATCTCCAATAAGCATTGGCTTCTCTCCCTCTTATACCTAAGTAGAACTATGTAAATCCAAAGTTATGTTCAGAAGCAGAGAATTGAAAAGGCGAGGGGCAGCACGGGGGAAGAAGGGAAGGAATTAGATAATATACTGCTTTTTATGTACAAAGAATTCTAACAGTAAGTGAATGCTGGAACAGGAGAAGCTTAGCCTTGAAGCAGCAGATGATCCGAGTTTAGTTTATAGAACTACTCTAGGAATTGCAAATCAAGCTTACACTTGTGCTCCAGGCTGAGATTTAAGAGGATCACCTACCACCTACCACTGGAATAAATAGTAACTGGAGCTCAGAGACACAGCATCTACCCCGAGGGCAGACATTCTGCCCATTCAAGGCAAATAAAATGCATCTATGAATTACTGCTGCAATATAGAGAAAAAGGAAATTATGCCTAATAGTCATGGGAAAATATATCCTTGAAAATAACCTTCATAAGAAAAATAGACTCGTTTTTTTTTTTTTCAAGCAAGTAGCAGCTTGTTGTCCTCAAAATAATTCAAGAGGAAATGAGTTATATGAAACAGAAGCAAGAAGCCTTAAGGAAAAAACTGAGTTAAGATGTAAGGGCTGCGGGGGCCTGGCAACAGAAGACTGTCATAATAAAAATCTACATTGGATGGAATCCCGATTGGATTTGATTACAGAAAATCAAGTTACTAGTATGAAGGATACATTTGAGAAACATACCAAAAGTACAGAGACAAATAGATTGTTATAAACCAAGGAAGAAAAAAAATATAGAAAGATAAAGACCAGAAGTCTAGTTATGCAGAATTGTTGATTTTCCTAGTGACAAAATAGGAGTCACCATGTATAATTATATAAACAGAATTATTTCTTGAACTAAAGAATAAAAAAGTAAAGAACAGCAAACTAATCCACACATATGCATAAAATGGCTGAATTCATATAAACAGGCTTGCCATTTCAGACTTTTTAGAGATATTCCTCTATTAAAATATCCCTGTTGTAGTCTCTGGACTAAAGAGGCTTTGCAGAGAAGTAAAAATATTTAAGAGGAGGAGATTATCTTAGATCATTTGGGTGGATTTAAAATGTGATCACTTATCTCCATAAGAAAGGGGAAAGAGAAGTGGTTGACTGCAGACACGGAGGAAGTAGTCTGATCTGAACATCAGCGATCATAGTGATGCAGCTAATAGCCAAAGGATGCCCTGAGTCACTGAAGCTGCACTCCAGCCTCTTCTAGGAAACTGCTGTCCCAATACATTTTGATTTTAGCCTAGTGTGACTTATTTTACACTCCTGTTTTCCAGAATCATATTAGAAATGTGTTATCTTAGGAAACAAATACCTATTATTTAATAAAATCCTTAAAAGCCTTGAGAAATATGTTACTCTAAAGCATTCAGGAGAAAAACGAACCATTTTGAAAAAGTGAGTAAAACTAATTTAAGTGACTACGGAAACAGTCACCAGGAGCCCACCAGTAAAAGTGATAATAATGACCTTTCTGTTTACTGGCGTAATAAGACAGAGATGTACGTGAAGATATAGTATTTGATACATGAATTAAAAAGTCAAAACCATTAAATTCTCTGTCTGTAAGACGATACTATCTAGACTGTATCTGTATGAAAGGTGAAGCATATGTAAAAGATAAAAACAAAATCTTAAGAAAAATAACGTGAAACTTGGAAGTCACTACTCTTGGGCAAAAGCATTCACATCTGTGTGTGTGCTGTATGTGGGTGCAGGTGAACTTGCAGACGCGCAGAGAATGTCAAGTGTGCTGCAATGCACCCTGCACTCCTGGGGCAGGGTGGTCTGCCACTGAGTCTGCAGCCCAGGTACAGTGTTGTTTTCATCTGACTGTCTACACCCTCAACCCATTCAGGCACAGGGCTGCAGGCTCGTGCTGCCATGGAAAGCGCTGGATCTTTACATGGCCTTTGGGGATCCCAGTGCAAGTCCTCTTGTTTGTGTAGCAAGAGATCTTAGCTACTGAGCCATCATCCAATTCCCCAGCCCTTATCTTGTAGTATTGTAATGATAAAAATCCAGAATATTGCAAAAACATCAGTTAAAATAAAGATATTCTTCTATTAAGTACATATATGAAATTAGCATCTTTGTATATATTGAGAGTTGGAATGTGTTTAGCCAAACTGGCAGCATGAAACAACTTCTAACCCTTGTGAATATATTTAAAAGAATAAAACTAAATAAGCAAATCATTATATTCTAAAAGTGAAGGGAGACCTACAATGAACAGAGAAAAGTTGATGTTTTAAAAGAGAAAAAATAGAGTAATCAAAGCAACACATCTGCACATAAAACAGTTCCTTTCAATAGGATAAATTAAATAAAATATCAGTTAATGCAGTTTTTGTTTTGAAACTGAGTCAAACCAAGTGAAAAAAAAAAGCAAAAGTAAAAAGTAAACACAGTTAAAATGAAGGAAAAAAAAAAACTTACCTTAAGTGTATATTTACAGTGTCACAGAATGTATTAGCTCTCTTCCTATTTCAATAAACCAGAATATTTAAAAAGAACAGAAAACCAAAAACTGTCAAAATGGAAACAGACTTTCTTACAAACAACACTTCAAACTGATTGTCAGCCCATTATATTGAATTTTCATGATTTAAAGACGGTAAAATGATTGTGTCCAAAGACTTACCCATAATTATGTAGTTATCTTGTCTTCTGATTATGTCAGCTGCAATGCCCCCTTGTTCATTTATTTTCTTCCTTCCTTCCTTTATTTCTTTATTTACTTATTTGTTTGTTTGTTTGTTTTTGCTTTTCTCCTTAATTTGTCAGCCTTGCTCATTTTCTGTAGTCAGCTCTCTATATCATTAATTTTCTGTATTTTCACTTTCTTGTCTATTTCTACGCTAACCAGGGCCATGAGAGCTTTTCACATTCTTATGGTGAGGTTAGTGGCTTGAGGTCTTCCTTCAGCATTGCCTCCCACAGCACAGACACTGCTCTGCTGCTTCACATAGCCATTATCTCAAGAATTTCCCATTTGGGGGCTGACTGTAACAGGGTCCCAGACCGTAGTAGGCCCTGAGACCTTAGAACAACTAATTCCATGATGGAAGTGTCATTTAGGCTATAAGACTTAACATGTAGACAGCATGACCTGCCCAAACTATAAAAAGACCTAATTCATCAAAGTCCATAAGTTTTTGGAAAATCTCAAAATGTCCTAACCTTGCTTTATGATTTCCATAGTTGTGCTTCTGGCTAACTGTTCTTGTTAAATGAAGTATGTCAGCCTAAAAAATGTTTTTCTGTGTGTGCTTAAAACCTCACCATGAGAAAAGCTGCACTAAGATCCCAAATACCCAGTGAAGTCACTGGCAGGCAAATAAATACTTTCTTTTGGCTTAAATCCATGTCTGAGCAGTTTTCCCTGGTGAATATTCCACAGTGTTTCTAGGGGTCCCATCAAGATCCCAGAGACCAGACCTCAAGATACCAGAGTCTCAGAGCCTCTGGAAGTTGAAAGTTGCCTGTACTGTCACCTCCTAAGGAAGGTCTGGTTAAAGCACTTTCTGTTTAGACACATAGGAAAGGTCAGACAGACTGAATAGTCCTCCATGAAGGCTATTCATTAGACAATCTGAAAGACTCAGCTAACTTCTGTGTCCACCAGCGGTTTCCCTTTGTTCCAGTCCAGTGATACAGTCTGAGTCAGGCAGGTAGACTAGGCACCTGAAACCAACTTAAAAAGAGGCACTGAAACCAACTTAAAAAGAACTCTATCTGGTGACTCCACTTCTATGGCTGTGAATGTTGCTGACATTACACTATGGATTCACCACACCCAGGTCAAAAAATCAGAAGCCACAGATGCTGTTGCCAAATAGACTGTCACTGCATTATGAACCCATTGAAATTAAGGTTTCATTGAGCCCCAAACTTTTCCACTCTCTGCTCCTCTTCCTCCTCCTGAGTCTTGTGTTTCATACAATGGGTATGAATACAGGATAATGGTCTAAAACCAATGCCCACAGGCCTGGACATGCGAATTAAGGAAGACAGATATGGGAGCTGGAGCTTGTTTAGATAATATTCCTACAGACCAGCAACCCATATTCCATATTGAATTTGCTCACTGATGCCAACTCTAAGCATCTATGCACTCCCTGCAGCTGGATCCCGTGGTTGCCCAAAACAGGATATTTTCTGTTGTAAGAACTGGGGTTATGAAACAGAGGCTTCTTGGAAACATTAAAGTATGGAAGGAAGATTCTGGCCTTTAGGAAACAGAGAAAACCTGGAGAATTAGATGACTCTGTGCATACCACAGGAAGGGACCTTAAAGACAGAATTAATCATTGCTAGCCAAAATCAGTCTGGGTTGCTGGTTATACTTAAGACACCCAGCCTCCATACTACATAGGGATAGACACAAACTGAACTGTCAGCCCATTAACTGACAAAACTCATCATGACTAGAGGAAGCCCAAGTTAACATTAAAGGACTTATAAGGGGCTAAAACTTGTCTATTTTCAAAATGTTTAACCTAGGTACTTCCCTTTATTCTTATGCCTGCTACTCTGCCTAATGTGTTAATTCATCTGAATAACAACAATACTACTGAACCCTCTAGCTAATTGGTAGGGATGTACTATTGTTTTGACTAAACGGACATCTTCTGATGCTTTCTTAAACAAAGTAGACAGGTTAATAAAAACCTAAATGTATTAAAGGAACGGTTAGATTATCTTGTAAAAATTAGCCTACAGAATCTGTTCCTATGCTGTCTCTATGATGTTTCTATGATCAGGAGTAATTAAACAAATCTTGTGATGGTTGGAAAAACAGAGATAGAGAGACAAAGACATACATCAAATAATTGATACCAGTCTCTGTTCTCTTAATCTTTCTGGCAACTACTCCTCTAACAGGACTGACTAGGCATTTAATTGTCATTCCGATTGTATTAATGGCAGGGCCCACATCTCTGTCTATTTTTTTTATTCATTTTATTTGTTTTCTCACATACAATATATCCTGACTCCCCTTCTGCATCCCTCCACACCTCCTAGATTCCTCAATCTCCCCTCTCCCCCAGGTCTGTCACCCTACCAAACAACATTTCCCTTTACTTCTTCACAGAAAGAACAGTACTCCCAGGGTTACAGCTCAAACAGGTCATGCCATAACAAGGTAGAACAAGGCTGGGTACTACTCTCTACATCAAAGGTGGGCTAGGCAACTCAGCAGGGTCCCAAGGGCATGTAAAACTATGAGAGACTCACCCAATCCAGCCTATAGGAGTTTTGAAAGACCGCTAAGCCAGGCAGCCATAGATATACTTAGGGGACCTTGCAGATTCCATGTCTGCCACTTCAGTATCTGTGAACCCTTAAGAGTGATGGTCAATTGACACTATGGGCATGTTCTCCTGGTGTCCTTGACCACTCTCAGCCAATCACTTAGAGGATTTGTGGCTGGGGTGGTCTGCCAGTCCCACCACTGGAAGCCTTGTCCAGCCACAGGAGATGGCCTCCTCAGGCTCCCTATCCCTGATTACTGGAGATCCTTGTAGGGTCTCCCTCATATATTCCAATGAAGTTTCCACTACACTAGGTCTCCTGATCATCCTTTGGTTGTTCCTGATTCTGGTTGTCTCTATATTCTCTCCCCTCGTCTCTTTTCCCCTCCTAGTCTCTTCTATTCCCATTCCCATCATCCCCCAGCCCACCTGAACCATCTGTTCTATCTCCATTTTATCAAGGAGATCCCCGTGTTATCACTGGGGTCATTGTTGTTGCATAATTTTTCCGGATCTGGGGATATCAGTGCCTTTCTCCTTTGCTTAATAGTTAATATCCATATATAAGTGATTACATAGCATATTTGTCTTTCTGAGACCAGGTTACCTCACTCAGGATGATTTATTTTTTCTAGTTTCATCCATTAGCCTGCAAAATTCATGAGGTCATTTTTTTAATTGCTGAGTAATATTCCATTGTGTAAATGTACCACAATTTCTTTATCTATTCTTCATTTGAAGGGCATCTAGGTTGTTTCCAACTTCTGGCTAATAAAGCTGCTATGAACATAGTTGAACAAGTGTCCTTCTGGTAGGATAGAATGTCCTTTAGGTATATGCCCAAGAGTGGTATAGTTTGGTCTTGAAGTAGGTTGATTCCCAATTTCCTGAGGAATCCCCATATTGATTTCCATAGTGGTTATACAAGTTTGCACCCCCACCAGCAATGAAGGATTGTTCCCCTTTCTCTAAATCTTTACCAGCATGCGCTGTATTTCGTGTTATTGATCATAACCATTCTTACAGGTGTAAGATGGAATCTCAAAGTGGTTTTGATTTGCATTTCCCTGAAGAAATGCCAAGCATTTCTTTAAGTGTTTCTCAGCCATTTGAGTTCCTCTATTGAGGAAACCCCATTTTTAATTGGATTATTTGTTTCGTTGATGTCTAGTTTTTGAGTGTTTTATATATTTCGGATATTAGCCCTCTATCAGATGTGGAGTTTATGAAATCTTTTCCCTTCTGTAGGCTCCCATTTTGTCTTATTGGCAGTGTCCTTTACCTTATAGAAGCTTTCCTGTTTCATGAGGTTTATTTACCTCATTTATTAACCATTGACCTTAGTTTTTTGTTCAGAAAGTTGTACACTGTGTCAATGTGTTCAAGGATATTCCCCACTTTTTATTCTAACAGGTTTAATGTATCTGGTTTTAAGTTGAGGTCCTTAATCACTTTGGACTTATGTTTTGTGTAGGGTGATAAATATGGATCTATTTGCATTCTTTAGCATGCAGTTATCCAATTCAACCAGCACAATTTGTTAAAGATGCTTTCTTTTTTTCCTTTTTATATTTTTGGTTTTTTTTTTTTAATTGAAGATCAGATGTCTATAAGTGTGTGAACTTTTGTCTGGATCTTCCATTCAGTTCCATTGATCAACATATCTATTTTTATGCCAATACTATGTGGTTTCTTTATTGTATCTTTGTAGTATAGCTTGAGATCAGGAAAAGTGACATCTCCAGAATTTCTTTTATTTTTCAGGATTATTTTAGCTATCCTGGGATTTTGTTTTTACATCTGCAGTTGATTATTGTCCCTTCAAGGTGTATAAAAAAAATTGTATTTGGATTTTGATAGTGGTTATTTTGAATCTTTCAATCACTTTTGATAAAAATGACCATTTTTTTACTATATTAATCCTACCAATCCAATAACATTGGAGATCTTTCCATCTTCAGAAATCTTTAATTTCTTTCTTCAAAAACTTGAAATTTTTGTCATACAAATCTTTCATTTGCTTAGTTAGTCACCCCAAGATATTTTGTGTTATTTGTGACTATTGTGAATGCTGTTGTTTCCCTGATTTCTTTCTCAACCCATTTGATATTTGTATATAAGAGGCCTACTGATTTATTTTGAGTTCATCTTGTACCCAGCCACATCACTGAAGTTATTTATCAGCTGTAGAAGTTCCCTGGTAGAATTTTTGGGTTTGTTTATATGTGTTAAATCATCTGCAAGTAAGGATACTTTGACTTCTTCCTTTCCAATTTATATCCCCTTAATTTCCTTCAGCTGTCTTACTGCTCTAGCTAGAAACTCAAGTACTATATTGAATAGGTATGGAAAGACTAGACAACCTGTCTTGTTCCTGATTTGAGTGGAACTGCTTTGAGTGTCTCTCCATTGAATTTGATTCATGTTGGCTGTGGGCTTGTGTAAATTGTTTTTACTATGTTTAGGTATATTCCTTGTATCCCTAATCTTTCCAAGATTTTTACCTTGAAGTGAGGGTTGGATTTTTCATTGAATATTTTCTTTACTCCATCTGTCGTAAGTAAAAGTTTTGTTGGATATAGTAGACTCAGCTGGAATATCCACCTATTGAATATTATGATTAGATACTTATCTCTCACTTTGCACAAAAACTAACTCCAAATGAATCAATGACCTAAATATGAAACATGAAACATGAGACATTAAAAATACTAAAAGAAAATATAGGCAGTCCTGTACAGGAGATGCAGTGTAAGAAAAATCTTTCTGAGAAAGACCCTACTTGCCCTGGAATGAAGGGAAACAGTTGACAAGTGGGATGACAAGCAAGATTAGAGACAGAAAAAAAGGAGTATATAGAATTTTTGTCAGCAATTCATCTGACATAGGATTAATACCCAGAATATATAAGGACTCAAAAAACAGAGTCACAAAATCAAAAGACAAAAAAAAAAGGGGGGGATTGGAATCTGAGCAGAGAAAAGAAAAAGAAATTACTACGAAATATCTAAAAGAGAATGACCATTCTCCTTAGCAACTGGGCAAATGCAAATCAAAGAAATATTGAGATTTGTATCCTGCTGCAGTCAGAAGAGAAATTTTAACAAAACAAATGGCAGCAGATTCTGGAGAAGATGTGGGGAAGGGGAACGAATACTCATTCCCTTTTAATAGAAATGCAAACAGGTCAATCCACTCTGTAAATCACTATGGAGGAACCTCAGAAATCTAAAAATATGTCTACCATATGAGCCAATCATACAACTCCTTTGTACATGCTCAAAGGACTTGGCATCCTACGCCACAGATACTTGCTCATCCATGTGCATTCCCGCTTTATTCACAATAGTGAATATGTAAATAGTGAATTTATATTAGTGAATACGTAAACAACCTAAATGTCCTGCAGCTGATGAATGGACAATAAAACTGTGGTATATATGCACTACTGGATACTATTCAGCTACAAAAAAAAATAAAATAAAATTTTCAGGTAAATGAATATTACCTGAAAAGAACATATTAAGACAATCCAGACTAAACGACAAATCTCTCACATCCTTGGTCACCTATAATTATTCCCAGATGTGAGTTTACAAACAGGAGAAAACCTTAGAAATCAGGAAAGTTTAAAAAAAAAAAAAAAGATCATGGTTACTGAGAAGCAATAAAGAAGGGAATAGCTGGGTCCAAGTACAAGTGATACAGAAAGGACAATGGGAAAAATTGGAAATGGCTTTTATTAGGGGGGGAAGAGGAAGGTAAGTATAGAAAGTAAAAGAAGAATGAAGTAAAAATAACAATATGATTGTCTTGAAAACTCATACAGAGTCATTAATTTAACCAAAAATTGCATATATTACATATAAGTCTGTGTATAAATAGATGTGTATAGTTTAAATAAAATTTTCCCATATGGGCTGAAGATGCCCCTCCCAAGATCCATAGACTAGAAAAACTCAACTCTAGGCATGGGATGCCACACAAATTGGTATCCAAAATCAAATGGTCAACTCTAAGTCTATATGCAAGTAACATCATACGATCAGAAAGGATTATATTTATGTAGTGTGTGGGCTGTGTTTGTGTGTAACAATAGTTAAAGAAAAAGAGGCCATGATTTTGAGAAAAAAACAAGGATGAAGTGAGATGCTTGGTCAAGAAGCTTTTGTACTGTGCAGCCTTCCTTGTGGTTACATGCCACTTGGACCTCTGGGAACAGCTTCAGGGGAGTTATTTAAGAGAGTGTGACAGCTGGAAAAAGACAGTTGGGTGGTGTCAGGGGAACAGTGAGTCCCAGAGGTTAGGTAGTGACAGGGAGACAGTGGGCTCCAGGAGCTGATGATAGTGATGGCAGGCAAATACAAGACTCAGATAAAGGCAGATAGTTCTAGAGAATAAGAAAGAAGGCACACAGTTGCTGGGAAGCCTCAAACACAGGAGATTACCAAGATAACTGGAAAGAACATTAATAGGATAAAGGATTTTAGAAGTTAGCCCAGTTCCCCAGGATTGGACAGGTAAAGACAGACAGAAGGGGCTGTAAGATTTCTCCTTCCTTTCTTTTCCTTCTTAAGCTTTTAGACCTAAAGTGGAGTTAAAAGGATTACTGCTTAGGAATCTTTCTCAGTAACAGCCAACAGCTGAGAAAGAAACAAGGGAGAGGAGTCAAGTTAACAGTGAAAAAGTAAGTTACAAAAGGCTTCAAAGCCTATATACGGCATTTAGAAATGGTTACTACCTTTTAAGAAAACATTTACCTTTTGGCCCACAAACAAAGAAGGCTTGGAGGCCAGACTCAATAGTCAGGAAAAAGCTATATACTCCTTAAGAAAACCTTTGTACAAGGGGGCATGCATGGTAGGGATCGAGAAAGTAAGAGAAAGGGAAAAATAATGAATTGCGATTCAATTAAAACATTATTACAAATGGATTTTTGCTCAGCTATTTAAACAACCAATGGGAAATAGATATGTGAAAATAGATAATGGGAAAAATATTGCTGGCCTATACAGCTAGATAAAGATAGATAGATGACAGATAGATTAGATAGATGATAGATAGATAGATGATAGATAGATAGATAGATAGATAGATAGATAGATGAAAGTTAGATAGATTAACTATAAATAATTAATTTAGGGTTAAACTTAATTATATAGAAAGAACATAGAACATTTAACAGCAGAAGTTGCCAATATTGTTTTTTTCATTTTTTTCTTTTATTTAAAATAGATTCTTTTTTCATGCAATATACCCTAATTACAGGTTCCCCTCCCTTTACTTCTCCTAGGTCTATCCCAAGCCCCCTTCCCTCCAAATCCACTCCATTTCTGTCTCTCATTAGAAAAGAACAGGCCTCTAAGATATAACAACCAAACATGACAAAAGAATAGAAAATGTTATAAGATAAAACAAAAACATCACATTGGGGCAGGAAAAAGCAACTCAACAGAAAGAAAAGAGGTCCAAGTGCAGGTAAAAGAAGAGATAGTTACTCGTTCACACATTCAGGAGTTCCATAAAAATACTAAACTGAAAACTGTAATATATATACAGAATATAGAGGAATATTGAATCTTTTAATCCAGCAACATGGCTGTTCAGGGAAAGGATCACATTCAAGGCCTGTGTGATTCAGCTGGAATGCAGCACATGCCTCTAATCAACCCCAAATAAGAAGGCAGTGGTGCCACATGCCTTTAATCCCAGGTCTGGGTATACAAAAGGAAGCAGTCAGTTCAGAAGTAGGTCACAGTTCACAGTTCACAGCAGATAGTTCAGAGAGAAGAGGCAGAGTTCAGAAAAGCAGTAAGGTAGAAGTGAGGTGGAAGCAGACAGGAAGTAGACGAGAGGCAAAGCTCAGAAGAAGCCGAGAGTGAGTTCAGTTGCACAGTTTGAGGGCAGTCAGCTCAAAGACAGAAGCCAAGAAGAGTAGAGATAGTCCAGAGTAATCAAGAAAGCCAAAAGCAGGAGATTGAAGAAATAGATGGTTTATGATTTACAATTCAGAGTTCACACAGCTCAGAGTGAAAAGAGGTAGTTCTGAAGATAGTTATTCAGAGTGAACCCAATCAATAATAAGTCTTGGAGGCTGTAAAGTTCTAGATTTAAGTTCAGAGATTAGATTTTATGGAGGCTGAAGTCTTCTAGGTCTAAACTTAAGATTTGATTGTATGGAAGCTGAAATCCTTTAGGACTCGAGACTGAATCACAGAACAATAAAGTGTCTTCTGCCATGAACCCAGGAGAATAAAAATAATAAAATCAAGATTCACATCTATGCTTACAAAGAGGTCCTGGAGCAGATCTGTGCAGGGTCTATACTGTGTAGTTCTTCAGTCTCTGTAAGTTCATGTGAGCCGTTCTTAGTTGATTCAAGGGCCTTGATCTCCTGGTGTCCTCCCTCCCCTCTAGCTCTTACACTTTTTCCACCTCCTTTTCCACAAGGATTCTTGAGCTCTGAGCAACTGCTTAGATGGAGACACCTTATTTAGAGCTACGCTTTCCAAGAACTCTCACTCTTTCTCTGTGTGTAATGATTTGCTATGGGTTTCTAAATCTGTTCCTAGCTGCTGTAAGAGGAAGCTTCTCTGATGATTACTGATTCAGACATCCCTCTGTGAATATATCAGAATATCCTTAGGAGTCACTTTATTGAAACACATTTTTTTAGACCAGTCATGTTTGGTTTTACCCTAGGTCTCTGAACCATCTACTCTGTTCTTAGTCACTCAAGCAATGTCAGCCTTGGGTTTTGTCTCATGGAGTAGTTGGCCTCAAATAAAATTAGATGTTGGTTGGCTACTACCACAAGTTTTGTGCCAAAATTGCCCTAGCATGCATTCCATACAGGACATATTTTAGTTCATGGGTTTTGTAACTGGGTTGGTCTTTACATTTCCCTTTTGGTAGCCTGCAATGTACCTTCCTATTCACCAGACAATAGAAAGTAGAGGGAAGGCTCCATGAAGGCAACAGTTCAACTTCTCCATGTTCAATGAGTTGTGTGAGGACTATCTTTTTGGGTAGGTCGTAAACTTGATAATAAGCAGCTTCTAAAAGGGTGAACTATAATTTCTACTTCTTTATCTTCATAACTTTGAAAATCCTTTCTTCTGTGTGTATCTAAACTTACTCCTAAAGAGGGAAAATGGCAGAATAAATAGGATGTGAATTCAGATATTAGTTTACAAAAAGCCTATGGTCTCTATCTTAGGGTCTCTTCCTTTCTTGATTTGAGGCAAGCAACATGCTGTACTGTGAACATTGTTTTAGAAAGGTTTACATAGAAAGGCTTACAACTAGAGAACATCTCTGGTGGTCAACAGCCAACAAGGAACTAGATCTTGACAACAGTCACATATGAGAGCTTTAGAAAGGATAATCCAATGCCCAAGGCTTTCAGTACAACCCTGTCCCTTGCTGACAAGTAGACTGGAAACTCAAGAAAGTCCATAAGACAGCTCATTTGCCCAAAGATTCCTAATGCAAACAAACTTTAAGATGAGTCATGATGTAATTTTTTAAAATGATAAGACACATCTGGTGGGAATGTAGTAGATGCAGCCACAGTTGAAATTAGGATAGAAGATGAAAACAGATCTACCAAATAATGCAGCTATATCACTCCTGGATACATATGCAAAGGACTTCATATCTGCCTCTAGAGATACTTTCTCATCTGTGTTAATTGTTGCTCAATTCAAATATCCAGGAAATAAACCCACAATATATGCTGTTTAACATTTTTAATAGGAGAACAGATGTCTAGGGTTAGGGCTAGTGTTAGGTTAATATAGCCTAGACATCTGTTGACTGATGAATAGGTAATCAAAATATATGTTTACATAATGGAATACTATTTGGCTATTAAGAAAACTGATATTCTATGAAATTCTCAAGTACATTGATAAAATTAAAGACAATCCGAATCAAAAGGACAAATGTCATGTTTTTGGTTTTTTTTTTTTAAATTTGAGGATGTTAGCATTAATCTTCATTTATTTGAGCTTCA